>FIZR01018578.1:0-55514 GCA_900060175.1 Ferrisia virgata
GCTTTCGAAAGGTTCACAGCAACAAAAAAGCAAACCCTATTAACCGATTTTTTTGAGAAAAATTAATTTTTTGTAATCTTAAATTTGGTAATTTGCTATTTTATTTTGAAGAATATACGTTTTGTAAGTAATTCTCTGTCAAAGGTACATTTTTTCTTTAAAAACCATGACTTCGGTTTAACCGACTTTTTCTGGTATTCGAGTTCCCTTTGTCCCGGGAATCTACTGTATTAGAATTAGGAAGTTTACATTGAAAAAACATTCCTCTAGAGTAGAATGTTTTTCATAAAATGTATATCTTAATATATCCCAATTTCCCATGGAGTATATTATAATGAAAATTTTAGAATTACGATTTTAGTAATAATTTAGGATGTATTTCAATGAATTGTCCTGGTGTCCTAGGTCTGCCCTATTACTTTTTATTATTATTTTTTAAATGAAAAAAAGAACAGCAATTTTGAACCTGAAGTGTCTATAAAAAATTGAAAAATATCAATGCTATAAATTACCAGAAATTACACCCGTAATATTTGTTTTCCTTCGCATAAGAGCACACAAGTAGCAAATTTGAAATTTCACCATCAACTTTAACGTTGACCATTTCTCAACTTATGAGCTGTGATTATAACTTTTATCATGTTTTTAGTAAGAATAAAAATTGTTTTGTGAATGTCCTTTTGAGTCTTTGTACGAATTAATAATTTAATTGTGTATATATAAATTGTAAAGCATGACGGATAAAGATAATTTCATCCAAGAAAAACTCGTGGGTTATCACGAAAAACCGTGCAGTTACTATCAGAGACTTCCATATCGTTCTGATACTGGCGGTGTTTCTCCTATACTTTTGGAAGGTATAGAAAAGTACACCAATCACCGAATTCATGGAATGACTCCTGAAAGACGAGCAATGAGGAAACAATGGTTGTTGGATCAACATTTGTCTCACAGAGAACCAGTTTTCGTTCCAGAATTGTATTACGAGATCAATAATCCAATAAAAAGGTTTTTCTCTTACCCCTTTAATAAACTGGCAGATTTTGTTGCTAGAATTTTTGTAAGTTAACGCTATCAAACATATTAAATTCTGCGTAAATTATTTTGGTTTAACACGATTTTATGATTTTTAGGGGACTAATCAATGTTCTGGCGTTGTAAAGTTTCATGCTGTGAAATATGTTAGCTACTTCTTGGGTGCTTACTGGATGTCGTACTACCTGATGTATAATAAAAGAGTAATTATATTTTTTACTTTTATTTTGTGTCCTGTACACGCTTAATTTTACGAGCGTTTTCGAATTTAGGATTGGACAAGAATCGGAGGAATTCTTGTGCAACACAGTAAACCGTGCGTTTACCCCGGAGCTCCAGGATATCCATTTGTATCCACAAAAAAATTAAACGAATTTTATGATTTGGGCTTCAGTAAATCACCGCTATACAAATCCGATGAACAGATAAGAGCAGAGTATGCGAAAGAACAGGCTCAAAAAAAGAAATGAATTGTCTTTAAAAAAGAAAACACACGTTTGTAGCCATGAGTAATTAATCATATTTAAAGTAGATCTTTTTATTTAAAGTTGAAAAAAAGATGATATGGTATGTTACTAGTTGGTAATTATAACTTTGCGTTTGTTATTAGTTCTTGTAACACATTTAATAAATATTAGTAACACAGCAGTTTTCTATACACATTTGGTACAGGGCAATAGTTCGTAAAAGATTGCCATTACTACGAAACAAGCAATGTTTCCATTTTTTCATCAATCACTAGTTATTGAAATAAAAAGTTAGGAAAATCGAATACCATGGGCATTCCCGTTTTAACACCACAAATTACAGAACTGAAATGAATAATACGTTTGGCTAAATGTTCACGACTGTTTTCATCCTGTTGGAAAGAAATTTGTTAGAGATCAATCCATTAGAAGTGTAATGAGTGCATTATTCTATACGTAAAACGTATTTTCACTTACTTTCACGTTTCCATGAATCATTTGTAGACGGTACTTCTGACATAGAATGGATAACTCATTTGAACTCAGACCCAACATTCTAGTAGCTATGTGATTACAGCAATTGACTAAAATAATTCGATCGCATAAATAAATTGACTCAACTTGACAAATATTTCGTTCAACCTAAAAAAAAAAACAAGTAATGATTGGAATAGACACAACATGCAATATATGTTAGATTTTACTCAACTCACTAATTCTATACAATTCCTTTCTCTTGTATCCATTAAAAACACAATAAAATCAACGTGAATAGGTGCGGATGATGTCATAATATTTTCTATACTTTCAGTAACAGAAACATTGACTGGAATTTTGAGATAATTCAAGCTCAATCTAGTTACTGTTTCGTACATCGAATGACAGAAATCACTCGGACCGACCAGCTGAATGATCAAATTAAAATTCTCATGATCATTAAGTAAAACGGAAAAATTTTTATAAAAAATTTATAAACGTCTTACCAGCAAGGAGAATTGAGCGTTTTTAAGACCCTTGTTACCAAAACGCAATATTGTTTGCGAATCAGGTCCCATTTCGTAAGATGGTATCAGGTATTCTTTATAATTCTCAACAACTCGTTTAACACATTACCTGAAAAATGACATTAAAAAGTAAATAATATCATATAATTCTTATACACAAGAGAGAGTACCGGTCAATCACATCTATCTTTAAATGTGGTTGGTTTATGTAAAGTTTTATATTACTTTTCGTTTCATGATTCAAAACAAGCAAAATACGACAAAAGAAGCAAACAGTGTTACCAAAAACAAAATTGAAAAATAATTTGGTAAATAGATTACAATTTTGAACTACTTGGCGTTAAAACGTAACGGGACATTGGGTGCTCGGCTCGTTTCGGACGTGTTCGTTCGCCTTTTCGAAATTTGGAACTCCTACGTTGTTTTTTTTCAATTTTTTATAGTTTTTTATTATTTTTTCGTAATTTAATATAAATAAAAAAACAAAATTATTTGTACTTGGGTGTCACCTAACATAGAGTAGCTCATTGGAATTATTATTCTAATCATAATTTACATTGCTACATAAGTTAGGAATTTCAACTTTTAATTTTTTTTTTCACCATTTCAATTCTTTGTAGGGGAAAATTTTTTACGCTAAAATTAATAATAAATATGTTCAAAATGATATGCCTAAACTTCGGTACTTGAAAATTTGACTACACCAATTGAACGGCCCTTTTTTGGTAACCCCAAGGTTTGATATAATAAACCTATCTTCAGTTCAATCTTAAAATCAATAAGACTAATGTTGTAGACTAAATCTGTATCAATTAGAAAAACGAACAACTCTGCGTACCAGGTACGTGTGAAATGTTTGATAGATTAAAAGTGGTAACCAGGGTTTGAATTCTATACATGTATTGAATAAAAACACCTGTAAACAAGGGAGAATTGATAGATACAATCACGAACTCTGATTAAAATGAAAGTAAGAAATGGGTTTAAGTCGTGACAGTGAGTAGGTAAAACTTGAAGGCTCGATCTCTTTTTTTCTTTCAATTGGGTATTTATGCGGAATAAATAATGGAAGGACAAGAACTGGAATCGAGTGATTATTCTGTGCAAGAATACATTTTAAAAAACGCCCAACTTCATTTGAAATTTAAAACCGATAAATGGACGAAAATGATGGCAAATGATGAACATAAGGTAAATAAGTAGAAGTACATACTTTTAGTACTTAGGTATCTGAGTATAAAAATCAGATTACATTAATTTTTTACATTAATTTATTAAGAACATGATCCAGAAATTCATAAAGAACAGAAATCAATTATTACTGCTAGTTACACACTCATCGGATGGATTCTTATTACCATATTTAGAATACAACGCCACCATCAAGAATAAATCTGTATTCTTCATCAAAATATACCAAGATTTCATTACGGAAAATAACAAGCATAAAATATTAGTAATAGGCGATTGTAATTCGAATGTCTTGAATCATTTGAAGCTTATCATAAATGAAGTAATATCCGTATTCTATTTATCTGCTTTTATATTGATTGCGTTTCACTTTTCAAAACAAATTCGTGAATTATTTTTCTTCCAAATTGACTAGGTATTTGCAAAAATTTTATTAAATCCACTAAATCACACAGGATGGTCCTCGAATTTAGAAGATGATGTGAAAAGAAACGTGTATATCTTAAAAGAGAATATACGGCAGTTGCAAAACATTATGGAAGGAAGAACTTTACTTCTCATTCCAGAACATATAGAACAATTTTTTCAAACGAGTTGCGCTGCGTCTGTCAAGTAGGATTTTTTTACTGAATTACCCAGTAGTTATATTATGTTATAGCAGATATTGCTTCATTAAAAAAAAATTCCACTTGAACATTCAGCAAAGAAGCAGTCGACATTCATGTCAAAAATTCCATCGAATTCACCGTTTCAAATTGGATTTCCCAAATTTCAGTTGTTATTTCAGAATCATCTGATTTGTTATTCATCAACAATGCTGAACCTACGTTAAACAATGGTAAATAAACCTGATAGTTCATAATGATAAACAAAGTTTTGTGTGCCTGCATGTTTCATTATTTTTAATGTACGAATATCGCACGTATAGAAATCCATTTTTGGGAAAATAAATTGGAAAATGTGGAAGGAATTTTAAATCAACTTGATGAAAAACCAGTTCAAAATATTTCTCAGATTCTGAAGATTTTGAAAAGTCCATTGTACATTCAACTGAAAAATGCACGAATTAAAGTATCTAAATGTAAGTAGATGTGTATTTTTTTTTAAATTAAAAAAATATACTCAGGTACCTACTTTATTTTAATTTCGACAGATAAATCAGAAATTGAAAATATAAAGTTATATTTAAAACCTTTATTACTTCGTATTGAAAATATAGAAAAAACTAATTATAAATATTTGAAAAAAAGTATACCCGATTTTATCCAAATGCTTTTCATCATTTACGTAAATTGTAACGAATTTAGACGAACGAACAAATTCGTAAATATCGTAAAAGAAGTCTGCAATACTTTTGTTTACGTAGTGAGTACTGATTACAAGTTCTTGATTGTTTTACTTCAATTTTCATAAGAAAGAAAAACTCCTTGACTAATGATTGTGTTTCTGACAAAGTCTTGCAGGTATTTAAATCCATCAGTATTATTACAAGACGACGCTACTGACGTATTAATGAAGATTTCAACAGTCATATGTACACTTTTGCATTTCAAGTAGATACCGAACTATTTACCTTTGAACTATTGCTTCTCATTACGTAATTTTTTTATAGGTTTTTAACAAAAATATAACTTATTCTCTTTTTTCAGAGATTCATTTATATACAGTCACTCTCATCTGAATTATTACACTACAAATAGAAATATTTTTTGGAATATAAATAACGACAATGCACTGCAAAAGTACAACGAATTTCTAAATCGCGTATCTGTAATTCAAGTAAGTAAATCGTTCAACTTTCAACGAAAACATTAACTTCAAAGAAGAAAAAAAAAGTATAATATTCCGTGTGATTCGGAATGTAAATTTTTAGAATTTTTTTCTAACCGTACTTCAATACAAAGAACTTGAAAAAATGGAATTCAGCGGAGTCATCGGATACACATTATCAATACAAGCAGCAGAAATTTTCGACCAATTTAACATGTTATTAAATCGTTTCTACGAAGGAAACTACAATCCTCTTGATACTTCAGAAAATGCATTCTTACAAGAATACGTGAAATTCGATGACCACATTGCTGATATGGACAATCGACTGACTAATATTTTTAGCAAAGCATTTGAAAATTGTTTCAATATGGATTCTTTTTTCAAGGTATCTATTTAGTTTGGTTCGCTGAATGCACTTAGAATACTTTCGAATTTGTGAAATCACGTTTTAATGAATTGTTTTCAGCTAATTCTAATGCTTGGAAAATTATTACATAGGCCGGCTATTCGATGCGAAGTCGAGAAAAAATATCGAAATTTGTTATTATTATTCGAAAAAGAATTAGAAGAAGTGAAAGTACGTACCTATATCTACAAGTCTTCTTTTAAAAAATTGTCTCTTTTTCGACCTTCACTCATTTTGCTTTGTCTGCAGCAATTGAAAAAAATTGTAAAATGATATTAAGTACATTACGGTGGATTCATTTTAGCAAGGCTACGTATAGAATATTTTCATTTGTTTGCGACAGATGATTTACCATGAAGTAAAGAGTTCTATAAATAATTTCAAGACGTTCGTGGAAAATTTTCCTCCTTTCAGCAGCGCTTTATCAACGATAATGCAAATAAAACAACGAGTGTTACCATGGGAAGAAATGTTGAATTTTATGGAAAACTGGTCCGTTACGAATAGAAAAATTCTTCTTTAAAATTTGTCATCATTAATAATTTAATACTTATTTTTCATTGAAAGTTTGATAGGTATACCAGATACGACAATATATATGAACAAATACAATGAATTTTTACGCTTATTAGAGCACGTTGAGAATGAAATAACCCAAAAATGGCTAAATGAAATCCCTTATCAAATAGAAACCAACTTGAATAAAGATTTATTTATTATTCGTACGGATAATTATTTAGAATTAAATTTCACCGATGAAGTAAATAACATACGTTTTTTTATTCTTCTGCGTCAAATTATATATTTTGTATAACAGATCTATTAAAAAATTTTAGTTAGCTTCAGCCTTAAAGGAAACTCGTTACGTGAAACTCTTACAATATAGACAAATACCCGAGTGTGTAGAAAAATTATACGATCGCTCCGAAGAATTATACCAAGTTTCACGAAAATTAGAATGCACAATCACACAGTAAGTTTTAAATGAATAAATCGCAATTTTAACAGCCAAAATTGAAGGAAACAAAAGTATATCGTTCTAATCGATTAATTTAACCTACAGGTACAATGAAATTCGTCAAAATAGTAAAATCGAAGAACTAGAGTTGATTGAACGTGAATTAAAGAATGTCGATTCTTTAATTTCGGACATTCAACATAATTTTACTTGGAATTCAGGTCTGTTTTGCTTATAAATGATTCTCAAAAATATACTTAAAAGCAACGTTTCAATAATTCAATACAACTATACCTATTAATTATAGATTTACAAGATTCAGTTGCGATTTTATACCAAGTTACCAATGCACTGTATGAGAAACTTTCAAAAACGCAGACTAATTTATCTCAAATTACACAATTAATCAATCAGTGGAACGAATCGCCTCTTTTTATCAGATACGAAGATACTGGACTAATTCATCATGTAAATTGGGATGTAACCGAAATTCAATCCATCGTAAATAAAAGGTAAAATACAAAATATCCATCAGCTGTACCTACGTTACCCATGTAAAAGATGAATGAAAAATAATTTACCAGAAATAATCATTTAATGATAATATTAGGTATAAGAATATATCAGAAACAAGTGACAGAATCTGCGAATTACTCAAAGAAAATTTACAACTTTTCTGTAATGTAATGAAAAAGCCACAAATGACTTCTTCGCCAGCTGAACAAGGTGGGCACAAAAATCAACACACTACAACAAGAATTGCCTCATTTGCCCACCTGGATGAAAATTTTCATTTTCTAGTACAAGTTTAGACGATGCATTTTAAATTTAAAGCATTTTTAATGATTTCAGAACCTAATACTGCAAAGCAAATATCCACTTACAAATCAAAAATGTTGAGAATGGCCAAAAAATCATTGCAAGCGAAAAAAAATGAATTAAAAATATACAAAACACAAACCCCAACATTACCTGATAACGAAGCAACTTATAACTTGGTACATACTTTTATTATCATTTCACTGAAAAAAAAAATAAAAAATACATACAAAGTACCTACCCATATAAAACCTAATTTTTGGTCAATTTTTAGGAAGAATTCAGCAATACGATCAATACTGACGATGAAATGCAACAAAAGTATAAAAATTATTTGATACTAGTTGAAACAAATATTCGCAAAGGTTTACTTAAAGCAACGTTATGCAGGTTTATTCCATTATTTTTTTCTGCAAAGATGTATGTAAAAGAATAATTTTCAGCTGTCATTTGTTGTTTATTTTAGCATAATTTATATCGCTGAAGAAATGAAAGAAACGAAACAACCTTTATTTCAAATACGTATGGAACTTCGAGGATCACACATTAAATTCTATCCAGATACAGATTTGAGCAATCCGAATAATATATTGACTCATATCGTTCATATGATAACCTTTATTGAAAATATAATCGATATCGTACCTCATGTTATACAGACTGAGTGTATTTGCGAAGTAAGACAATTCATCTAGATAACTTTTTGAAATAAATATAGTATTGGCAAGACACTTCAAATAACTTCATTTTATGACTTTGTTCTATTACAAAGAAGCTCGAAGAAGATTATAGGAAACTTCGAAATTCCAAAACTGTTATTGTGAATACGGTTGAAGAATCTCTCGCAGAGGTACATAGTAGTAATTAGTTTTTTTTTTATTTTTATTAGAATAATTCAACTGAGCAATTATCTTTCGTAGACAAAAGCTTTGGTAGAGAACTTTGAACAATATAGTTATCTATGGTTGGATGATACAAATGAGTGTTTAAAGCAATTTTTAACGTATGGAAGGCAATTAACAGTTGATGAGCAAGAAGTACTTAATAAAACGAATGAAAACCATACTTCTTTCACGAAAGAAACATCTTTGAAATTGGACGATTTTAAATCCCAAGTGAGTATCACTTAAATGGTACATATAATACTAATTATTATTCATTAATAAAAACAAAATGATATATCACACCACAGATCGATTATTATAATGATTTAAAAGAAGAAATAAAAAAATTGAATGATTGCAAAATAGTATATAATTGGTTGAAAGTGGATTTATGTCATTTCAAAGAAGTCCTCATAAATTTAGTAGAAAAATGGAGTATGCTATTCAAACAGTATTTGATTGATCAAGTTAATAATAGGTTTGTTCTATAACTCATTAATCAAAAATAGGGCAATAATAAACACTAATATATGAAACTTAATGCGAGTTTATTCGTATGCAAAATTTTATATATAGCTTAACCGAATTGAAAGAGTTCATCATCGATGCTGAAAGAGGTTTAATGCAGCCTTTAGATGAAGGAGAATATGGTAATTTAATCAAAGTCATGAGTTATTTGGTCAATGTACGAGATCGCGCTCCAGATACTGATTTTATGTTCGAACCATTACAAGAAATTGTTGATCTTTTGATATCTTATGATATTGAATTTAATGAAGAAACTTATCGCTTGATGCAGGTGGGTAGGTAAAGCAATTTGAAAGTTTAGGCGAAAATGAAAATAATTTCAATTTCATATTCGCAGGAATTACCTGATCGTTGGAATAACACCAAACGACTTTGTGTTTCCGCCAAATCAGCAGCGGCTCCATTTATTCAAGCTGAAGTGAATATTATAAGGAAAAGAATTGTGCTATTCGATATAAAGCAAACAGTTTACAAAGATGTTTACAAAAATAAAACGTTTTTCAAGTAAATCAAAAACATATAACTGTAGTTCTCTAAAAAGCAATTAAAAACGTCAAATGTGGCATGTTACAGTATGAACACGTGAATTGAAACTCTATTAATTATGAATACCTACTTCTCTGCAGGTGGGATTGTGAACACGCGTATAAAGAAATTGATAAAACGAATGAAGAAATTTTTCAAATGGAAAACACATTATTTAAACTATCAGAACAAGCTAATTTATTCGAAATAGCTCAAGTTGATTTTAAAACCATGCAGACGTTGAGAAAAGATTTGAAATTGGCAAAGGTAAGTGGCTTGTAAATTATTTGCACCTATCCTATTAGTCCAGTCAAATTAACACAAAAATTAACGAAATGGCGGAAAAATTGATGGCCAAAATTTTTTTCACAGGATTTTAGCACACCGTCCCGTAAACCATATATCCAAAATCGACTAAAATCCGATTGGCGCTTCGTTCCCAATATGCCCATTTCTGTCCCCAAAAACAATTTTTTTACAAATAACTTGGCCTAACTTTGTTCCTAAACGCGATAGAGAAAAAAAGTTGGATTAAAAAATGTAGCTGATCAAATTTCCAATAAAATAAGTCGATTGAAACACTAAAATGAATTTGAAAATGGACGCATTATGCGCTAACGTGATGTTCCGCATAATATTCCTATCGCGTCGCGAGAGCTAGCGGCCAGCGTTCTTAAACACGCGGGCTCAATTTTTTTTCAGCATACCTAAATAAATTACATGGACTAAATGCTACGTTACCTCATGTTAAAGTAATTACTGTTTGAATAATGGTACAATATGCGTGTAATATTTTAAAGTTACTTCAACTTTATACAATTGATTTATTCTCATCGTAATTTTCACAACGATCATTGCGTTTATTCATCTGAAATTGATGTCCTACATGCATTCATTTCAGGGGGATTTTCTCAAAAACATTTCCGTCATAATTTTTCATAAAATCATGGAAAAACGCAAAATGTGACATTTTTAAAAAATCTTTAAAAAAATAGGTAGGTAATGGTGAAAACTTGCTACAACGCTTATTTTAAGTTTAAATACCTCTAACATTCCCACTTTGAAAAAAATGTTCAAAAACAATTTTTTTCGATTTTTAAAATATTTTTGAACTTTGAGTCAGTTTTGCAGATTGAAAAAATTGAGTTGAAAAGCTGAAATTTTTACCAAATCATTTTGAAGTCATTTTGCAACTATTGTGATGCCGCCTTTTGCAGATTTCCAAAAAAATCGAAATTTAACTATCCTCTGTTGAGGCATGCTGAAAGAGAATTGAGCTCGCGTGTCTACGAACGTTGGCCACTGGTTCTCGCGACAACTTTTTTCTTTATCACGTTTAAAAACAAAAATAGGCGAGGAGTTACTGGTAAAAAAAAACCTGTTTTTGGGACAGAAATGGCGATATTGGGAACAGAGCACCAATCTGATTTCAGCCGATTTAGCATTAGTTGTTTAGAAGGCGATGTACTACGGTCTTGTGAAAAAAAATTTGGCCATCAATTTTTTCGTTATTTAATGCAGATTTGACTGGACTATATGAATATGGAAATATAATTCTGAGCTGTTGGCTTAAATACATGTTGCCATCTGCTAACCTACAGACCAAACATGTTTGAAAAAATTATCAAAATTTCGTTTTCAGATATTATGGGATTACATATTTTTAGTAAATTCTTGGTTCTGCGATTGGAAAGAAACACCATGGAGAGAAATTAATTCAGAAATGGTAGACATCGAACTAAAAAAATTCTCTAGAGAGATAAAAAGTAGGTATTCTCATTCCACTGTAGCCGATACGAACAATAAATAATTTTTCTGTTTAAATTTCACTTTTTCCAGCGCTAGATAAAGATGTCAAGGAATGGGAAATATATGTGAATTTAGAAACTATGATCAAAGACATGATAACGGCTCTTCGAGCAATCACAGAACTGCAAAATCCAGCCATAAGGCAAAGACATTGGGATCAATTAATGATTGCAACCAATGTATAGACCGGAATTAAACAAACATCTATTTACGTAGTTTTGCGTAGTAATGATCAAATTATCGATTTTATCGACAGGAAAATTTTGAAATTGGAGATGCAACCACGTTGACCGATTTATTGGAATTGAATTTACATCAATATGAAGAAGAGGTCAAAACTATAGTTGATAAATCTGTTAAAGAAATGTCTATGGAGAAATCGTTAAAGGAATTCGCTGCTGTTTGGTCAAATATGGAATTTAAATATGAAATACATCCTTGTTTAAATATTAAGTTGTTGAAATGTAGCGAGGATGTTATCGAGAAATTGGAAGATAATCAAGTGAGCTACATGATATATTAGTAGCATACAACTCACCAATCAATGTTTGATTTGTAAGGTCGTAATGAGATAAATATAATTTCATATTAGATTCAACTGCAAAATATGATGAGCTCTAAATTCATCTCTTACTTTTTGGAAGAAGTTTCCGAATGGCAACAAACATTAGCTAATGCAGATCAGTTGATTAACATTTGGTTGGAAGTGCAGAGAACTTGGTTATATCTACAATCTATTTTCGTTGGAAGCGATGACATTTGTAATCAGTTTCCTGAAGATTCTATGAGATTTCAACGAATCGATTCCGAATTTCGAGTAATATCACTTGGTTTGAACATTACCTAGGTTTTTCACAAGTACATAAATCATTCGATAACAATGTTATTTCTTTTCAGACTTTATTGGAAAAAATGTTGGAAAATCCGAATATTTTACAAGCTTCAAGAATTCCGAAATTATACGAAAGTTTGGAAATATTACAAATGGAACTAACGAAATGCGAAAAAGCGTTGTCAAAATTTTTAGAAACGAAGCGTTTAATTTATCCTCGTTTTTATTTCATTTCGCCGGTTGATCTACTAGATATTTTAGCTAATGGAAATCAGCCTGAGATGGTATCAAGGTACGAACCTTTATTTTTCGCAGGAATGAGTATTAAAATTTTTGGTCAAGCGTATTCACTTTCTTTATAGACATTTAACAAAGTTATACGATTCAATAGCGAAATTAAAATTTTCACTTCATCCTAATCAACGACATATCGCCGAAGGAATGTATGCCAAGGATGGCGAATACGTGGAATTTGTTGAACCATGCGAATGTGTTGGACATGTGAGAGCAATACGAGATTCCTCATTTTTTTCCCTCGTAAAATATTTATTAATACTTTCTGATATTTGTACTATGTTTCAACAGGTTGAGAAATGGTTAAATAATATTACCAAGTGTATGAAAGAAACGGGTAGGAAATATTTGGCCGATGCAGTGCTGGCTTATGACGAAAAACCGCGAGAACAATGGTTGTTCGATTATCCAGCTCAGACAGCTTTATGCGCTACTCAAATTTGGTGGACGAGTGAAGTAAATATGGCATTTACACAAATCGAAGAAGGTTACGAAAACGCGCTAAAAGATTATAATAAGAAACAAGTGTGTCATAATTACGATAAAATCCGAATTCGGAACTTAAAAGAACTGCAAATGAATAACTTACCAACCTAATTTTTTTCGCAACCCAGATTACTCAGTTGAATCAACTCATATCGCTTCTGCTCAGCGATTTATCACCGGGAGATCGTCAGAAAATTATGACAATTTGTACGATTGATGTTCATTCGAGAGATGTGGTTTCTAGATTAATTTCTGAAAACATAGAAACTGGATCAGCATTTCAATGGCAATCACAACTTCGACATAGGTTTGTATCATCACACCAAGAAATATCTGTAACATTCGAATTAAAACATAAAATCGCTTTTCGAAACGTTAAATCCGTTTATCTAGATGGGATTCGGCGAAAAAAGACTGTTTTGCAAATATCTGCGACGCAGAATTTCGTTACAATCACGAATATCTAGGAAATACTTCACGTCTTGTTATAACACCTTTGACAGATCGATGTTATATTACATTAACTCAGGTACAGTATACAGCAAAGCAAACAAATTTTACCATCAGTTGTAAAACTAAAAGATAGGTTTTAAATTTCGAAGTATTTTTATTTAGTCATTACATCTGATAATGGGTGGAGCTGCCGCTGGACCTGCAGGAACTGGTAAAACTGAAACCACAAAAGATTTAGGGAAAGCTTTGGGTATGATGGTTTATGTTTTCAATTGCTCGGAACAAATGGACTACAAAGTAATTCAAAGCATTTTTTCCCTTATATTCTTGACTTTGCGATATAATTCATCCAGCCATTCATTTTAATTTCATACTAAACTTATATCTTAATTCTAAGTCTTGCTGGAACATATACAAAGGACTAGCTCAAACTGGTGCTTGGGGATGCTTCGATGAATTCAATCGAATAGCAGTCGAAGTTCTGTCAGTAGTCGCAGTACAAGTGAAATGTATACTCGACGCTTTAAAATGTAAAAAATCCGAATTCAATTTCCTTGGCGAAAATATTTCGTTAGTTCCTACAGTTGGGATGTTCATCACGATGAACCCAGGATACGAAGGCAGAACAGAATTACCAGAAAATTTGAAAACTTTATACAGGTATTCCGATGAAAGATACCTATAACCATTATTATGATGTCTATAATTAACACGTTAACACGCATCATAATTTTTGGCGCAATAAATTCATAACTACAGGCCATGTGCTATGATTGTACCGGATTTCGAATTAATTTGTGAAATAATGCTGATCACCGAAGGATTTCAGAATGCTAGAACACTGGCGAGAAAATTTATCACTTTGTATTCTCTTTGTAAAGAATTACTGTCTAAACAAGATCACTACGATTGGGGTTTAAGAGCTATTAAATCATTGTTAGTGATGGCTGGCTCGTTAAAGGTACGAGTAAACTAACATTCGCTTTGGCTTGCTGTTTTCGATGTAATTATACAGGGTTCTGCATCAACATCGCATCACCATCCTTCCAGTGATAGGTCAACTCAAGGGACTTACATGTATAATGGTTAGAAAACTCAAAAAATTGAAGGAACTGAGATATGCTAATTTCAAAATTTTATTTTCATTCAAACCTGCCACTCATTTTGAAAATTCATAGAAAAAAAATTAATTTAAATTATAAAAATTCATTGTTTGCTCTAAAACATAATGTATACAAGGGTGCGAAATTAGAACTTTTTTTAAAATTTTTGTCCAAAAATGACTAAATATTTTTTTCTTTGTATAAATGCAACCCTCGGGGTTATCACCCCAATCACATTTTTTAGTTATGTTTTTTTACACTAATTTTGTGATATTTTGCGAACTACTTCGCCCCCACTCTTGATTTTTATACCACATATGATCTAAAGCATACAATATGTGCTAGAGCAAATATCAAATTTTTAACTGGGTTAATTTTTTTCTATGAATTTTCAAAAGGAGCGACAGGTTTGAGTGAAAATGAAATTTTGAAAATAGCGCATCTCTATCCCTTCAATTTTTTGTAAATGCTAACTATTATATATGTGAGTCTCATGAGTTGACCTATCACTGGTAATAAGGATTACGAGGTTAATGCGGAACTCCTGGTAGGTACTTACATAGATTAAATTTTCTGGAAACAAATGTTTTCTATAATGGTGAGTTTAATTTATTCACAGAGAGAAGATCCTAACAGACCGGAAGAAGAAATACTGATGCGAGCATTACGAGATTTTAATGTACCAAAGATAGTAACCGACGACGTTCCTATATTTATGAGCCTTATACAAGATCTATTTCCTATGCTTGATGTACCTCGAAAACAAGATATGAATTTTGAGACGCAAGCCAAAATCGCTGCTGCTGATTTGAAGCTACAACCAGAGGATAATTTTATTCTAAAAGTACCTTCGCATTAATTACCCATGCTGATCTCAAAGACTGACCTAAACCTAAAATACATTTTAAAAAAATTATTAGGTCGTCCAATTAAAAGAATTGCTCAATGTTCGACATTCGGTGTTCATTGTTGGTAACGCTGGAAGTGGCAAAACGCAGATTTGGAAGACATTACATAGGACCTATGTGAACGCCAAGATGAAACCTTTCTATAACGTTATTGAGCCAAAAGCTGTAACAACCGATGAATTATTCGGTATTATTAATCCAGCCACAAGAGAATGGAAAGATGGTACATCTAAAAGAAAAAAAAAACCATCGTGTACTAATTTTATGAATAATTATGTAACATTTGTAGGTCTGTTTTCCACATTAATTCGCGAGCAAACGTTAATGAGTGGTTCAGGACCCAAATGGATGATAATGGACGGAGACATAGATCCAATGTGGATTGAATCTCTAAATACAGTGATGGACGATAATAAAGTAAATACACTACCGATTGACTAAGCTGAATAGAATTTTTTCAACTGCGTTGATCAATTTAAATTCTTCAGATAAACTTACAATTAACTGAAATGACTCAGCGATTGAATATTGCAAATTTTTTCAGGTGCTCACGTTGGCCAGCAATGAACGAATCTACTTAACGCCGAATATGTGGCTAATATTTGAAATATCAAATTTACATTCGGCTACTCCTGCTACAGTATCCAGAGCTGGAATTTTATTTATAAATTCGCAAGACTTAGGATGGAGTCCTTACGTCACAAGTTGGATAGAGACCAGGACAAATGAATCAGAAAAAGCAAATTTGACCGTGCTATTTGATAAATATGTGCCTTCAGTCGTTGAAGTGTATAGGAGTAAATTTAAAAAAATCGTTCCAATACCGGAGATTACTTGCGTTCAAATGTTGTGTTCTTTGTTGGAATGCCTTTTTGTACCTACAAATGTACCTCGAGATTGCCCCAAAGAATGGTACGAGATTTACTTTGTATTCGCCTGCATTTGGGCTTTCGGTTCAGCTCTGTATCAAGATCAGGTAAGTAGGTATTAAAAGAAAAATGATAGGATGTGTTGGTCATATTATAACTTTTCAAAACATACATACAAGCAGAGACCCGAAGTGACTCCAGAGTCGGAGTCGATGAATTTCAGACTGACTTCGGAGTCAAGGCACCAAAATAAAGGTCTATAGAATTATAAATCTGGAGTCAGATGGAGTCAAGAGTCGAGGTCTGAAAATGACTCCAGAGTCAGTAGTGGAATTTTGGAATCATGAAAACTGAATCCTTCGTCAACTCTGTAGTCTAGGTATCAAATTTAATGGTCAGTAAAATCACGACTCCGGAGTCAGATCGAGTCAAGAGTCCAGGTTCAAAAATGACTCCGGAGTCAATAGTCGCAGTCGGAGTCAAATTTCATCATGACTCTGGAGTATAATGTCGGAGTCAGAGTTAGTTTTTTCGCTGACTCTGGGTCTCTGCATACCAGTATCAAGTTTTGTTTTTCAAGTAACTGAATTTTTAAACGAAGATGCAATGTACTATAACCAACACATCCCGCATAATTAAATTTTTTCGACTGATTGCGAGTGTATCAAAATTATTTTCAATATAGTTGATTGACTATCGAAGCGAATTCACAAAATGGTGGACTAATGAATTCAAGACAGTAAAATTTCCTCCTACAGGGTTACTTTTCAATTACTATATTGATCCTAAAACAAAGAAATTTCTTCCGTGGTCGGATAAAGTTGGAAAATTTGAACTAGATCCTGATACTCCATTAACAGTAAGTGATACTTGATTTAAGAATTTTCCAAAGTAATAACGCATTATTATTTTCAGACTTCACTCGTTAGTACCACTGAAACAGCTAAAATCCAATACTTTCTGAATTTATTAATACGTAAAAAAAATCCAGTCATGTTGGTAGGCGGTTCGGGATTTGGAAAAACAATTTTAATGTCTCATAAACTCTCTAATTTATCAGATATCGAATACGGAGTAACGAACATATCATTAAATTATTATTCAACGTCAGGTTCGTCATTTTTTTAAATTTAAATGTTCGAAATGTTGAACCATGTTGATAATTTTAATTACGTTCCTCGCAACGTGTTAACAGAAACATTACAAAAAGTACTGGAAAAACCTCTCGAAAAAAAAGCTGGAAGAAATTACGGCCCAGCTGGAAATAAGACAATGATTTACTTTATTGATGACTTGAATGCTCCACAAGTAGGTACCAAGACCTAGGTACGATTCACTGTACTGTTTGCATTTGTTCTTTAATTTTTGATACGATCATGTCGGTACCTTTTTAATACCGATTTATAGGTAGACAGATACGGTACTGTACAACCGCATACTTTGATCAGACAACACCTCAATTACAAGCAATGGTACGATAGATCAAAACTGACCCTTAAAGATATTCATAACATCATGTTCGTATCTTGTATGAATCCTACGTCGGGTAATTCTACAGTTGACCAAAGGCTTCAGAGATTTTTTTATATTTTTGCATTAAGGTAAAGAGTAATAATTATCTCTACAAAGTCGTCGACTAAAGTGACAAGAGATATTTTCGTTTCGTGCTTTAGTCCACCAACTACAGAAATATTGCATTCAATTTATAATTCAATTTTAATTCAACATTTGAAAAATTCCGGACATACATTTCCTATTCAAGTGATACGATCTTCAGATCTTCTGGTACAATTGACTTTGGCCACTCATTTGAAAATAACACAGACATTTCTACCGACAGCTACTAAATTTCATTACGTATTCAATTTAAAAGATTTGACAAATTTATTTCAAGTGAGAATCACTCTTAATTATATTAGAGATTACACATTGATTATTCCGAAAATGAATAAATATATAACGCGTGTATTAAAAAATCATGCTTGTAGGGACTTTTATTCGCCAATCACGAATGTGTGATAAATCCTGGTAAATTGGTACGATTATGGATTCATGAAGCATATCGAGTATACTCAGATAAATTAGTTGATCAGAAAGACAAAGATACATTTTCAAAACTCGTAATCGAGAATGTGAAAAAAGTCTTTCCAGTAATTAATAATTGTTATTTTCAATACAGGCTGTGAATAGGAGCGAGTTTTATTTAAATGAGACGTTTGCTCTTTTTAAGGAAATTCCAGAAACTGATTACAATGAAAAACCTCTGATTTACTGTCATTTTGCTGACGGAATAGGTAATTTGAAGTATTTACCAATTAATTCGTGGTCTAGACTGCATAAACTGTTAAACGAAGCTTTACACAATTATAACGAGTTGGTGGGTACGATGAATTTAGTATTTTTCGAAGATGCAATGGCTCACATTTGTAGGTAGGTAGCTACTAACCAGGTAGGTAATCACCTATTTATTTATTTGTTTTTTCAACTTACAAAATTTGTAAACAATTCTGACTGTTTCATTTAATTTTTTTCCTATTAAGAATAAATCGAATATTAGAAACTCCAAGAGGTAATGTTATCTTAGTCGGCGTAGGAGGCAGCGGAAAACAATCGTTGGCTCGTGTAGCAGCGTTTATTTCTTCGATGGAAACATTTCAAATACAATTGAAGAAAGGATACAGTATAGCAAATATCAAAGTAGGAATTTGACACTTGGAGTTATTAATTAGAATTATTATTAAAAATCTTGATGAAAAAACTCCCATTCTCTAGACGGATTTTGCTCAGCTATACATTAAAGCTGGACTTAAAAGCATAAGCTCGGTTTTTCTAATGACCGATGCTCAGATTTCGGATGAAAAATTTCTCGTACCTGTAAATGATTTTTTAGCCTGCGGTGAAATACCCGAATTATTTTCCGACGATGAAGTTACCAATATTATAAATACGGTTAGGCCAGAAGTACGTTGACTTTTCCTATTTACTTACTAACTTAAAATTTGATGATGATGACTTTGTGAAATATAAGAACTAGGAATACTAGACGCGAATTTACTGGATTGCTAACATTTCGCGATTTTTTAACAGGTTAAAAGCACTGGAATAGCAGATACTAGAGAAAACTGTTGGAAATTTTTCATCGAGAGGGTTAGAAAATATTTAAAAGTTGTGCTATGTTTTTCACCAGTCGGACCAGTATTCAGAAACAGAGCTCGAAAATTTCCAGCCATTATAAATAACACATACATCGACTGGTTTCAAGAATGGCCTCAAGAAGCTCTCGAATCTGTCTCCTTGAAATTTCTCAATAAGCTAGATATTTTACCCGTATGCATAAAGATTACAATTATGGTTTTTTTTTTGGCGCTGCCACAATGAATTCAAATGATCAAAATATTTTTAAACCAGAGCGAATTACGAAAACCGGTTTCATTATTTATGACAAATGTACATATGTCAGTTGGTATAATTTCCGCAAAATATCGAGCAAACGAACGAAGATACAATTACACAACACCGAAGAGTTTCTTGGAGCAGCTACATTTATACGAGAAATTACTACGTCAAAAAACTAACGAAAATAAAGCTAATATCGAAAGATTTCAAAATGGTATTCAAAGGCTTGTCAGATGCGCCGAACAAGTAAAACTTTTTTCGCATAACTTAAAGATCACTCGCCGACCAATTTTTACTGAATAATTTATTACATTAGGTAGACGAATTGAAAATCAGTTTAGCAGAACAAGAAATCGTTCTCGCAGAAAAAAAAGAAAAAACAGAGGAACTTATTAAAATAATCGAAAAAGAGACTGTGAAGACAAAAAGAGAAAAAACCTTAGGTTAATAAAATTCCTCGCGATTTTCAATTTTTGTATAAAGTATAAAAAATTATACCTGAAATTTTCCATCATTGGCCTTTTATTCTAGCTGCTGACGAAGAAAGAAAGGTACGCATAATAGAAGAAGATGTAGCAGTAAAACAGAAAATGTGCGAAGAAGATTTAAGAAATGCAGAGCCAATGTTGGTGGCAGCTAAACAAGCATTGAATATTTTAAACAAAGTAAGTCCAACAATGAATATGAACATACCGGATGCCGACAATTTCTTCCTCTCTCTCCCCCACTCCTTGGGATCCGAAATTTTTTTTTCAAAAAATATCGGTGGGTTACACATGGTGTCCTTCTTGAACACAATTTTCATCGTTTTGAAAATGAAAAGAAACAAATTTTCAAAATTTCTTATTTCCAAAAACATTGACCAGTCAAACTCAATTTTTCTTCAACATTTTAATGGCTAGTCTTTGGAGTATTACTGCAATACGAAAAATTTTCAATATGGGGTATTAAAAGGCTAAAAACTTTCATGTCAAACAATAGAATAATATTGTAGTTGTACTTTTATAACTTTTTTTTCAGAGTAATTTAACAGAACTGAAGTCTTTTGGCAGTCCTCCAGCTATCGTTGCAAATGTTACTGCAGCTGTGATGGTATTACTGGCAAAAAAAGGAAAAATCCCAAAGGATCGTAGTTGGAAAGCATGCAAAGTTAGTTACCCATAGACATTGAAACATTTGGAGCACTTCAATAAATTTTCCATCAAATGTAAATATGTAGATTATGATGGCGAAGCTGGACGGCTTCCTGGATTCATTAATAAATTACAGCGTTGAAAATATTAACCCGGAAGTTGTCAAAAGTATTCAGCCTTATTTGAAAAACCCCGAATTTAATCCAGATCTGGTACGAATGAAGTCATCGGCGGCTGCTGGTACATACACTGTTGTTATCTTCATAAAATTACTTGCCTGTCTTACTTATGTACACCTTCACTAACAATTTTTGATGCTTATGTTGAAGGACTTTGCGAATGGGTTATTAATATTATGAAATATTACGAAATTTGGACAATCGTAGAACCCAAACGAAAAGCTCTCACTCAAGCTACTCTGGAATATACAGCCGCAGCAAATAAGCTGACGACACTGAATGAAAAAATTCAAGTAGGTATCTTACCTACTCACAGGAAGCTAGAGCCACTATACTATTTTCAATCGGTTTCATATTTGTAATGCATTATAAATGTATCTCAGACTCTGGAAGGTACTTTACAACAACTGAACGATAAATTAGAAGATGCAAATAGCGATAAAGAAAACTGTGTACGACAAAAAGAAGAAACATCCGAGAAAATTAATTTAGCAAATAGATTAGTGAAAGGTTTGGCTTCCGAAAGTGTTCGATGGAGGGAAAGTATAACAACGTAAACTTTAACCCAGGACATATTATTTTATTTATTTGTAAAAAATATTTTTTTCATTCATTGTTTTTGTTTGAATTATAGTTTGGAAAAAGCAGCTTTTACATTACCAGGAGATATTCTTCTAGTATCAGCTTACATATCTTATGTAGGGTGCTTCACTAAACATTACAGGAATGAATTATTACAAAAACACTGGCTATCATATTTAAGAAAACTTAAAGTAGGCAAAACTGCTGACAAAACTTTTGATTTTTCCAAAAATAGTCTCAATAAGGTTTCTCATCCAAACTGTTTGATTGAACTAATTTCAGCCTGAAATTTCTATCTCTTGCGAAGATGACTTGTTACCAGTACTAGCTGATGAAGCTCAAGTTGCTTCTTGGAACAATGAAGCACTTCCAAATGATAGAATGTCAGCTGAGAATGCCATGATACTAACATATTCAGAAAGATGGCCCTTAATGATTGATCCACAGGTATGAAAAATTAGGCAAATCCGAAACAATTTTTCAAAATATTATATCACTTTCAGCTTCAAGGTATTCGTTGGATTAAAACGAAATATGGTAGAAATTTAAACGTAGTTAAACAAAACCAAGATAACGCGATGGATATAATTGAACATTGTGTATCTGAAGGAAGAACATTGGTATTCGAAAATATCGAAGAACATATCGATCCGATCTTTGATAATTTAATCGGAAGAAATTTATTGAAAAAAGGAAGGTAATATTATATGAGTAGCGAGTACTTCTCAAAACAGAGGTTCACAAAATGGTTCATCACTGTACAGGATGTCCCACGAAACGTCTGCCAAAATGTAATCATAGGTAGTACTCACGGAGACAAAAAATAATGTTACAAAAGGTTGCCTATCTTGAAAATTGAAGAGGTTACGATGATTTTCTCCTTGAAATTTAAGTTTCTGTGGAAAGAAATTTTTTCAAAAATATGAATTTGATTGTGAAAATTAAAAATACTAATAAAAGTAAAAGTTATGTAAAAAATTTGTATAAAATTGAAATTGAAGGAAGTATGAAACGCTGAAAGTAAATTTTTTCTGTACATTTTCCCATAAGGGAAATTTTTTCATTGCAAACCAAAATTTGCGACCCTTGGTCAATAGTACAATTTTTAAGGGTAATGTTAGTTATTTACAAAAAGTTTAAAAATTTCTATTTTTCAAAATAACATAGTTCTATAAATTTTCATTTTTTCAACTTTTTGTAAATAAATAAAATTACCCTAAAAGATATGCACTGTTCACCGAAGGTAGAAAATTTTGGTTCACAAAGAAAAAAATTTCCCTCATGGGAAAATAAACAGAAAAAATTTACTTTCAACGCTTCATACTTCCTTCAATTTCAAATTTTTAAAAATTTTTTACATAACATTTTCTTTTTCTTTCATCAGTATTTTTGATTTTTGATATCAATTCCTCTTTTTGAAAAAATTTCTTTCCACAGAAACTGAAATGTCACGGAGAAAAATCATCGTAGCCCCTTCAATTTTCAAGATGGGCAATCATTGTAATAAGGTTTTTTGTTTTTCTCTGCAAGTATCACTTTTTTTTTTCGGCGGGCGCCAATCCAAATCTTTTTGCCTGGTGGGGCAAGTTTATTATCTAGTATTGTTGACAATACTAATGTATACTACAACTTATACCTCAGTGCTACACCAAGTGGTTTATAAGCAGTCAGGGAATGCTTCTATGTAATAACTATTTTAACAAATGCATTACAAGGGCAGTTTCCTCAAACTATAGTTAAGTACACAAAATAAAATTGGTATTAACACATTTAGTACTCTAATACATGGTGAAACACCACTGAAGCTAGATTACACAAAATAAATTTGGTAAACAGCATTGTGGTTCCGCAAGTATCATTTATGGTTACATTTTGGCAGACATTTCGTGGAACACCCTGTAGAGAATAAACGTAACAATAAATACAACAGTTTTTTTTCATGTTTTGATGCAGAACAATTAAAATGGACGAAAAAGAAATCGATTTTAATCCAAAGTTCCGTCTAATTTTACATACGAAATTAGGCAACCCACATTACAAACCAGAAATTCAAGCTCAAACAACTCTTATTAATTTTACAGTCACAAAAGATGGTCTAGAAGATCAACTATTAGCCGAAGTAATGAAAGCTGAGAGACCAGACTTGGAACAACACAAAGTAAGCTACACGAATACATTTTCAGCAGAAAACTCTTTTAATCGCGAAGTAGATGATACTCTTGACGAAATAATTTGCAGTCTAATTTAACCAAAGAGCAAAATGATTACAAAATAAAACTCAAATTACTCGAGGATGAATTACTGGAACAACTTTCGTCAGCTGAAGGCGATGTACTCAGAGATAAACGACTGGTAGAAAATTTAGAATCGTCAAAAAAGATGGCTATTGAAATTGTTGAAAAAGTATCGGAATCGAGAATGGCCTCGATTAAAATAGATGAAGCTAGAGAGCAATTCCGATCAGTAGCCACTAGAGCTTCGATATTATACTTCATTATGAACGATTTGCATAAAATAAATCCTATCTATCAATTTTCGTTAAAAGTAGGTGAAGTATTTAGTATAAGTAATGTAGCTACAAAATTACACCGATTTTTTGCTGCACCATCATCTTCTGTGTTTGATTCAGTCTTTCAGCGGAGTTTTCCAAAATGCTATAGTAAACACGAGAAAAAACGACGATTTACAATTCCATATTAACGATTTGATTGATGCAGTCTCTTACGATACATTTATTTATATAAATATGGGACTTTTTCAAACTGACAGATTAACATTTCTCTTATTGATGACCATACAAGTAATATTATTTTATCAATGAAGGTACCAAATAACAAAAAGTCAATCGACAATTTTTGGAATTTTTCTGAACTTCTGTTCAACAGATATTATCACACGCTAATGAAATAAACGCAGAAGAGTTGGATTTCCTATTAAGGTTTCCTACAATGACCAGCATAACAAGTCCAGTTGATTTTTTAACCAATAAACTTTGGGGTGGTATTAAAAATATATCAATGATGGATGAATTTAGGTGCATATATAGGATATATCTACAAGAAAATTAATTCATTTTAAAAATACATAACCAACAATTGCATCTACTTATTTGCTTTCAGAGGTCTAGACAAGGATATAGAAGGCTCAGCCAAACGATGGAAAAAATATGTCGAAGGCGAAACACCGGAAAGAGAAAAACTGCCACAAGAGTGGAAAAATAAAACTGGTCTTCAGAAACTGTGCATAATTCGAGCTTTAAGACCTGATCGAATGAGTCACGCTATAAAGTGAAATATACTTGTCACCAAATAGGTAATAATAACTTATGGAAAAATCTCATTCAATTCAATTTCAGATGTTTTGTTGAAGAAAAATTAGGGCAGAAATACGTAGAACCAAGGAGTGTAGATTTTGCAGAAATTTTCAAAAAAACGGATCCTACGACCCCAATATTTTTCATCTTATCACCAGGAGTTGATCCTACTAGAGTAAATACAATGAAATATTTTAAAATTAAAAAAGAACTTTTGTTTTACATGTTGAATTAACTAAAGAATATTCTCAGGATGTAGAAGCACTTGGATTAGTGTTGGGTTATTCAACAGAAAATGAAAACTTTCATAACATATCTTTAGGACAAGGCCAAGAAACTTTGGCAGAGCTAGCAATAGAAACGAGTTATAAAGAAGGCCATTGGGTTTTATTGCAAGTACTGTACATCATGCAATTCTGAATGAATAAATTTTCACATTGACTATGAACTACAATAAGTTCATTACTTTTCTTATAGAACATACATTTGGTGAAAAGTTGGTTACCAATATTAGATAAAAAATTGGAAACGTCGTTTGAAAATCCGCATCCTAATTATCGTTTATTCATGAGTGCAGAGTCAGCTACTACACCTCAGTTACATGTCATTCCTCAAGTGTGTATATTGCATAATATTAAGTACTTGACTTTTGAGTAAAAATCATAACAAACTAAATGGGATATGTAAATTTTCAAGTTTTCAAATTATAGTGATGGAAAAAAGCAACAATACCGAAACCTTTCAAATAATTTTCTTTTTTGTTTTGAAGGGTATCTTAGAATCGTCAATAAAGATTACAAACGAACCTCCAACGGGAATACTTTCAAACTTACACAAAGCTTTGGATAATTTTGACCAAGAAACGTTGGAAACGTGTTCAAAAGAAGTTGAATTTAAAACAATACTTTTCGCTCTTTGTTATTTTCACGCTTGTATCGCAGAAAGGCGTAAATTTGGTCCTCAAGGATGGAATCAGTTGTACCCTTTTAACGTCGGTGAGTTCGCAACTTGATACAAATGCATTACTGGTTGGTGTAGTTTGGTATAAAAGTACAAATACGTTATTTTAAATTTCAATACACACAAAACTAACGTTTTCGTTAATTACAGGAGATTTAATTATAAGCGTACACGTCCTGTACAATTATTTAGAATCGAGTTTTAAAATCCCTTGGGAAGATTTACGATTTTTATTCGGAGAAATAATGTATGGTGGTCACATTACTGATGACTGGGATAGAAAGCTTTGTCGTACATATTTGCAAGAATTCCTTAATCCGCAGCTGGTCAGTTCTTTCATAAATACAAATAACTAATTATCCAGAATAGTTTTTTTTTACTTCTTCTTTTTTTTATTAGCTTGAAGGTGAAACAAAATTAGCTCCCGGATTTCCAGCACCTCCAAACATGGATTACCAAAACTATCATAAATACATCGACGAAATCCTACCTCCAGAAAGCCCTATTTTATACGGACTCAATCCTAACGCAGAAATTGGATTCTTAACCAATCAAGCAGAAAACTTATTCAAGATGATTTTGGAACTTCAACCACGAGATTTCAGTTCTTCTGGTATATACGGAATTAGCCGAGATGATAAAGTAAGATTCATTCGCTTCTTTCAGATTAAGAAAAATAAAAGTATTTGATTTTGTGAAAATTTCTTCGCCAGGTACGTCAAACAATAGATGAAATTTTAGATAAAATTCCCGATGAATTTAATATTCAAGATATGGCTATCAGAGCTGAAGAAAGAACTCCATATACTACAGTTGTATTTCAAGAATGTGAAAGAATGAACGCGTTAATGACTGAAATAAAAAATTCTCTGATTAAACTGAATTTGGGACTTAAGGTTGCTCAATTTATACAATGATTAGCTTACTGCGAATGCCAAATCTGAAATATTTTTCCAGGGAGAGCTTACCATTACACCAGAAATGGAAGAAATAGAAGAATCTGTGTATTTAGATAAAGTACCAAAAACGTGGGAAATTAAAGCTTATCCTTCTTTACTAGGACTATCAGCATGGTTTTCAGATCTTCTTTGTCGTTTGAAAGAATTAGAATCATGGGTAGCCGACTTTTGCGTAAGTAAAACTATATGGCGTTGGATTTTATGATTGTCATCGAAATATGTTGCCGCATGCCAGTAGATTCGTTTTAAAAATAACTTTTTTAGCTACCATCATCCGTGTGGTTGGGAGGATTATTCAACCCACAGGCCTTTTTAACAGCAGTAATGCAGAGTGCGGCACATAAAAATGAATGGCCTTTGGATAAAATGACACTGCATTGTGAAGTAACCAAAAAGCAAAAAGACGAATTCTCGTTTGTATTTTTTCAATTCAATTTTTACGCAATTGGCTGGCTTACTCTTATTTTCAAAAAAATTGTGTTCATTTTGTATATGGGTTCATATTAATTGTACAGGACAGCACCAAGAGATGGCGTCTACATAAATGGATTGTACATGGAAGGAGCTCGATGGGATGCAGAGAATGGTTACATTACAGACTCGAAACTCAAAGAATTATTCTTTCCAATGCCTGTGATTTATATTAAAGGCATTACTATTGACAAACAAGATACGAGAAATATGTACGAATGCCCCATATACCGAACTCGGCAAAGAGGGCTCACTTATATTTCTTCATTCGATTTGAAAACCAAAGAAAAACCATCGAAATGGATCATCTCCGGAACTGCTTTGTTATTATCAATATAGAAAATTTTGAAAATTAGATGATACCAGGAAATCGAATTTGAATAAAAATCACTTACAAAATGTTTGTATCCTACTTCAACCGAAAACAATAGCATCCTGAAATCGGCATGCTTTTGAAACGAAAGTAATAACGTAGTTGTAAATGTGTGTCCTGTCCAACTTTGAGAAAAATAGTTACCTTGACATAATTTCTCTATAAAAATAATAAAAACATATACTTTCAAGCAACTAGAAAAGTGTTCTTATTACTCAAAAACCTTCAAGAAAACTAAAACCAAACCATAGATTATACTAAATCAGGTGATAAGAAATTAAGAATACAAGCAACCGGTATACCAAACGCTTTCGAGGGGAAAAGAGAAACCAATAAACCATGCTCCTTTCCCTACTCGCCCTCACTTCATCTAACTTTATCGCATCGATTCAAGTTTGCGCAAGCGCTGTTCGGTTCCGAGTCAGCAAAAAAAAGAACGTTATCGGTTATCATTTGTCATCTATTATGAATTAATTTTTTTCCAAAAAAATGAAAATGTGCTTGTAGGATGCTTATCGTAAAGCCGCGTATACATTGCACAAATTTTTTCGCATAATTTTCTTCCTAAAATACTCTTCTAAAAGAAATATATCAGTAGAAAATTGCTGCAATCGTTAATCAAAAGTAACACCATGAATATTGCGGAAAGTATAAAAACACACTGTTATACTGAGTCAGAATGTAAGTAAAAATTACATAAAACTACAATTTTATTTCCATTTTAATTTTATACAAAGATTACTCGACTTTCAGGTTTATGGAAAGTGTTAGGTGTTGAACAAGATAACAAATTTTTAATCGCTCAAGTATTCAAAAATCAAAGCACAAAAATTGGTATATATTATAGAAGTAGTCGAACATTTGAAACGATATATAATGTTGAAGAAAAGCTAAATGTTATTCAAGCTTCTGTCAATACCAGCAACGACATTTTAGGTACGTCGGATAAACTTCATTTATTTTTTACTGATTGTATCTGAAGGTTTGTATTGAATTTTTTTACAGTCTATGTTACGAAGAATAAACAATGTAATACGAACAATGAAACACATCTTGAATCACTGACTCGATCTTCTATCCACGTGTATAAAGGACAAGCTGTTGATTTACGAAATCAATGTTCCTTAAGTGTTTTGGAAAACACCTCCGCTAAGCAAATAATGGTACAATTTCTGTATCGTAAGAAGCAAAACAATTGCGATAGATTACTAGTGTTCGCTCATCTTCAATGTAAGTATTCGAAAAATTTACACGTTTGTTACCTTACCCGTTTATTAATTATTAAGATCAACTTTAATTTTTCTAATAGCTATTTCATTGTACGAAATAATTCGTAGTGATGGGGTAAGTCGTAATAAATCTTCTGCTAAGGCTTCTCCATGAATAATAATTTAATTAAATTTCTTACAGAAAAAAACTGAAGTTAAATTACACGAGGTGATACTGAATTCATTTTCGTGGTGTCAGTGGAATGCAGAGCACCAATGTCTTTTTTATATTAATTATAGGAAATCTTCCATTAAGCAGGATGACGAAACACCTGCCGAAATTGTTACAGTTCCTACTTTATCGGCGTTCCAGTTTCATGATGATATGCCTCACGAAACAGTGGTAGGTTTTCTAAAATACTAAATGTACTGTAATTAGAAAAAAAAGCTTAAAAATACAAATTGTTTTCTCAGCTAAACATTCCATTAAATTTACCAGAAATAAAACGAGTCAAATCTTCTGATGCACAAACAAATATTTATAATGATATTCCTGTCCCTTTAAGAGTTCACGATTACTCGCAGAACATTTTAGTATTGATGCAGTCATCCGGAATTGTGTACATTTGTCACTATTATTTTTTTCAAGTACGTTATTTTTAAAAATTTTTCTACATTGTTAAATTTTACTAATTTTTATTTGATATCAGCCAGTTGCTGATCCATCGTGTTCGAAATCAACGAATTCCAGTACAGATGTTCATTTTGCGTATTCAATTACAGTACTTCATCACGGTAGTATTGTTCACTGCACTGTACCAGGGATTCCATGGGAAAAAGTCGAATCACTGAATCCAGTATTTTGTATGTTCAATGGTGTGTTATTTCTTTTTTTTTTTTTCGTTTTCAAATTTTCTTGAAAAACATTTTAAAATTATTTTTATGTTTCAGATCAACATTTATTGGTGTATGCGGCTGACTTATTCATTCATGTGTTAGATTTGGGCATAGCTCATGAGCCTTGTTGTCATTTCATTATCAATAGTCCTTCAATGAAAAATTCATTTTTAAATTTAGTACCATTACCTGGTGCAACATCAGAAGTCTTAGATTTAAAAACATTGGAAATTTTGAAGATTTCATTAACTAAGAAAAAGTTGATTGATGCCTTTAATTATGAATACGCTTCATTAAATAATAAACTGTCTATACTGCATTACATTCTGGTTCATTTGAATGACATGGAGTTGATAAATGAAGTTGGTAGCCTATATTTTATCCTATTTGGTAACTTAATATGTGCTTTATACATGCTTAATTTTTTTTACAGTTAGTTTCAGTAATTGCGGAAAAATTAACGGATATAAATAGTTCTAAATTACTTAAAGAAATTCTAGTCGGAGCTTGTTACTCTTCAGTAAACAAACATGTATCAAGTGATGCTTCAGATCTCTTAAGATTATTACCATTGACAACCATTCATTCAGGATCTCTTATCGATGAAAAGGTAATGAATTTGCTCAAACGATTTCTCGCTTACATTCGTATACATTCTTTATTGAATCGCAATTTTTAGGTCAATAATTATACCTTGACATTGGAACAAGAAATGTTATGTAATCCTTCGGTGATGTTGTTGACACCCAGACAACGTCTTATTCCATTTCGAAGTGATATTTGGACAAAATTATGGAATCATTTACCAGCTCATATTTTAACTAATTCGCAAACTTCTAGATTTAAGAACAGTACTGTTGTTGAAAAATTATCGGTATCTTTGATTTGTTATCAGGTAATATGCGTTTTGATTTTTACAACCAAAATATTTCGTAAAAACTAAATGAATAGTACCCGGTAACGACTTCTTTCACAGCCGGAAGCACTTTCGCGATGCTGTACCCCTCTTTCTCCAGGAGCTCCTCATATGGCTTCTACCGGTATGTTGGCGGATGTCGCGAACATATCTCGTGCCAGTAAATCTGGTATAGATCCTTTGCCGTTTAATGAAATCGAAACCTCTGCTGCGAGTAAACAAGAGCATGTTATATCAGTGGTGAGTAACAATCGAAACAAAATTTTCGTTATATGAATCGAATGATTTCATTGTATACATCTTTATCAGTTATTCGCTTTTATTCAACTAATCTATTTATATAGCGTAGTATTATGCACTTGTACACGCGGAATATGGTTATCTTTATTATTTGTAATTTTTACAACAAAGCATTATTGATAACCCATTGTTTCGAAATGATTTTTTTTTGTTACAGAACTTACGAGAGATAAGCCTGCATTTAGTAAAGCTTGGAAAAAGTCCTATGCAAGTACATGCTGTTGCTATGAGATATGTATCGTCTCAATTAGAAGTTTCTCGTATTTTATGTTCTTTTTTGACCCAGTCTGTTGGGATCGATACAAAGCGAACAGAAAGAGGATTTTCTCTAATGTAAATTTTATCGTATCTTTTTACTCGCCGTTATGAACAATTTAAAACCTAAAGAAATTTTATTTTGCAGTGATCGATTACAAAGGAACCAAAAGCAAGCGTTGTTTGCGCTTTTTGAACGATATTATTTCGCCGTCGATTCGTTAGCGTTCCCGTTACCTCAAGGGTTTTCTTCGTTTTTTACATATCTTGGGTATAGAGTGTTTTCTACTCCTAGGTTTATCGATTACGTTCGAGCTAATGTGTTTCAAGTTAATATTGACGTTATGAAAGCGATCATGGCAGGTATCAAGATTAAAGTGAAGTCGTATCGAGTGCTGTCACTGGCATATTGTGGTTAAAAATAACTTGGAAATTTTCCTATAGATTTACCCGATCGCGGAGAAGGTTTGCGCAATAGATTGAATTTACTGATGCAATTACCAAGGTCTCGTGTGAAACGTATCATGAATCAATGGCCTCATCCAGTTAGCCTGATGATAAGAGCAAGAGAGCACTCCTTAAATATTTTATCAGGTATTTCTGGAGTACAGTCGCGTACCACTGTCTTACCGAAAGGAATTCGTCACGGAGCCGGTGAATATTTTGTTTTTTTTTTTTTGATTTTAATTAACTTGAAATTAATATTATAGGCACTTAAGAAAAAGTACATTTTGTAGGTTTAACAGCATTTCCATCGAATGAACGATTATCTCCCTTAGATACGTTTCTGGATTTGTTAACGGCTAAAGGTAGGTATTGTACCTATGAAAATTCATTTCAGATCAAAATAACTTCAATTATTGTTATTTTTCTAATTTCTTGAAATGTTTTTTGTGATTTATTACAGCAAGTTTGACCGATATTGATTTTAGTTTATTGATTGAAGCTACTGTAACATCAACCGAAAATTTTTTGGAAGATTAATGAATCAAAACATGTCCAGTGGTGTATTTCTTTTTATACTTTTTGTTTTGTTTTTATTTTGATTTTCTTACCATATGTTAATAAATCTTCTTTTTGAGTGTGCATGTACTAACTTATTTATAAAAAGAATTTCTATCCATATGAAAAAGTGATTGTAGAATTCAGGCTTAAGTAGGTAAGATGAACGTTTATAAAAATCGTAAGACTTTCATTTGTTATTGAAAAGCGAAAATAGTTTACATGCAATTTTTCAAACATAAAGAAAAAATTGTTTACCAGTTCTTTTTTTTTTTTTCATTCATTGAAACATCGAATATTCATTAATTTATAGCTAGTAACGCAGAATGATCGTAGCGTTTAAATTGCTACGTGTTCCATATAAGTGAATTCGTGATATTCTCTATTTTGAAGGATAACTACTTGAGTAGGTAATTATGCGACAACATGTTTGCTTCCGTAATGAATTTTCCCCTCTCAATAACAAAGAAAATAGTGCAGTGTGTTAACGATGTAAAGAATCAAGGTGCAATTATGGTAGGACTTTTATGCAAGTATTATGATATTAATAATGAAAATATTGGGAAATGTAGAAACCTAGTACCTATATCAAGAAAGGACTGATTTCCTTTCAACAAGAGCTTTGTGGCTGAATATATCAATTAAATAGTTCGAATTGAGTTTTGTGTTCATGAAATGGAACTGATTGATAGACCACTTGGCAATTGTCAAATGTCGAATATTGTATCCGTAAGTGTCTCGGTATTAATTTAGAGCAGCGCATTTATAAACAAGTAGGTATTCAAAATGTGATTAGTTGGTACTCGAAACTTCATCATGGATATTTTATCTGATAGAATTTAAAGATTGCTGCATCATTTATTTTTTATACACGATTAAATATTCGTATTTTCTGTTCCAATTCGAAATCAGCTGATAGTTGTACGCTGTGCGACCAGCTGCTTGGTAGTTGGTGCTTGCAAGGAGGTGTACGTACGTATCAGTTGGTGGCTGGGCGGTAGTGATAACGTTGTTTACGTGCCTTACGCATTCAGTTAATTTCATTTCGCTCTTTGTTCAGATTCTGAATTTTTTTTTCTTAAAATTTTTGTAAATTTTGAATTAATGTACAAATTTTACTAGTTAAATTTCTGATAGTTGGACCGCCATGTTATCGGATAACTATAAGGTAAATATTGTTTTCATTGTAATGAGTTTAATGTGTTAGGTAATTGATTTGTTGATGGTTACCGCACCATATAAAAGTTTCAAACATTGTTCATTGATTTTGCGATTTTAGTACCTCCGAAACCATGAAATCAGTTTGACTATCATCGTTTATTCATTCTAATCACCAAGAACACACTTATATTTATCAATTTTTCCAAAGAAAAATTCTGACTTGAAAAAAATTTGAATTTTTTGTTATAAAAATCGATGTTCAGTTCTTTGTTTTTTCATTCGTAGAAGTGTAGCAATATATCGAGTGCTGCACTTCCTGCATAATGTACGATTCATTTACTAGATTAACGTATAAATTACGCAAATGAAACTGACATCATGAATATATTACTCAACATGAAATACATCTACTAAATAGTAAATACTAACAGTACCTATTATTGATATTTGTTTCAGCACGAAGCGGTCAAATTACCGAATTCAAAATTACGTTTACGAACTAAATTTCTAAAACAATCAGAAATACTGCCGAAACATTATGATAAGGAAAAAATCCACTCAAATTCGCGATATCCAATACCATTAAGTCATTTTGTGACTCATCTATGTTTTATGATTATAGTTTATGTAACTATCGTTTTTTTGGAAAAAAGATTACCGACGCCGCTAACGATAAAAGACGAATCCTCGAATCCGGATCGTTTTATAGCAGAAAGAGCCAGAAATTATTTAGTGAATTTGACCAAACTTGGACCAAGACCAGTTGGTAGTTTCGAAAATGAAGTCTTAGCAATAAACTTTTTCGTTAAAGAAATTAACAATATTATTAATGGAGCGGATAGAGTTCATAGAGTGACCTATGATTTACAAAAAGTTAGCGGATCGTTTCCATTAACGTTTTTGGATGGTATGACTAATATATACTAAGATGTTCAAAATGTTATCGTGAAAATTGGGCCTATCAAAGAATCTGTTCATAGTCTTCTGGTGAATTGCCATTTTGATACTGTAGTAGATAGTCCAGGTTGGTATTTCAATGCTCAGTTAATCTTCTATAATGAGAATAGATCATATACCTATATCATTGATGTTACTTGTACATACGTACGTGACTTTAAAAAGGTATTTTCTGCATACATTTTGATTGATGTTTAAAGAACTTTGATCTTCTTGAAGAAGGCTTTTATACGTGAATTATTCTTATCGAAACACATACATTGTTGGCCAAGTATATCGAACAAAGATACGAAAGTTTTTTAATGACGAGCTCAATTGAAATCCTCGATAAGATAATATGTATAAATATTTCAATGTGAAGCGTTTCGTGAATCTAATGAAATTAATTCAAGTCAACTTAATTACCGCCCTAGTGATACATTATTATAATTAAAAATAGCTTGAGCTTGCCTTTAGCCGGGTTATAAAATTTGGCATACCAAAATTTTTTTGCAAAAATCCGTTAACATTATTCAAATTATGGAATGTGCTCCATGGTTCTGACCTCTGGTTAAATAACTAGTACCCACTCAATATTTATTGCAATAATTTATTTTTATCGAGCATTTTTTCTCATCGCTGTAGAGTTTTAAAAAAATTACACTATTGACTAGTAAATTCGCCCGTTCTTTTATGACTGAACAATCCGTTTTGTTCGTAATAATGCGCAATAAAATACTTGCGTATTTTCAACTTTTTTTTTCTTTGCAGGAGGAAGTGACGATGGTGCTAGTTGTGCTGTTATGTTAGAAATATTGAGAATAATTTCTAAAATGAAAATTTCCTTGAAGCATAATATAATATTTTTATTCAACGGCGCTGAAGAAAATTATATGCAAGCATCTCATGGATTCATCACGCAACACAAATGGGCAAAAAGTATACGAGCATTTGTAAATTTAGAAGCATGCGGAGCCGGTGGTAGGGAAATATTGTTTCAAGCTGGGCCTGAAAATCCCTGGCTTATTCAAGTAATTCACTGGATAAAAAAACGTTCTTTTTGCCACTTTTTCATTTTATAGAATACTATTATTTTCCAAATAAAATCGCGTGTATTATTTTAGGCGTATTCCGATGTAGCTCCTTATCCGTTGGCTTCTTCACTAGCGCAAGAAATTTTTCAAAGTGGATTGGTGCCGGGGGACACCGATTATCGTATATTTCGAGATTTCGGTAAAATTTCAGGTGAATATTTCGATGAATGCGATTCACGTAATCTACTTCATTCTATAATAATTTCAGTTGAAACCTAATTGTGTGATTTTATTCTGGTTAATATTCGAATTACTAATGAATTCACGGTTCATTTACAAATATATAAATAATGATGACCCATAAATTTGAAAGCTTCCTCATTGTATAACTATATTGCCGTTTAATTTATCAAATTAGTAATACGCGTATCATAAATTAACATTACAATATACGATAACTTATCGTTGACCGTTTCTGTTCAATTCTACGAGTACTACAATCTGGTTGGTTTTAGTTAGTTCTCATTTTTTAAAAACGAAAATATAGTTTTACATTTATGTAAACCTTCATTATTTCAGGTCTAGATTTCGCTTGGTCCTCAAATGGATATGTGTATCATACTAAATTGGATGACGTGCATCAAATTCCATCGGGTACTTTACAACGGACTGGAGATAACATGTTACCATTGATTTTACGAATAGCGAATTCGGAACATATTTCAAATATACAAGAACATCAGCATGGAAATTTGGTATTTTTCGATTTCTTGGGTACGTTTATCGTATCGGGAAAGGAAATTATAGCTACGGTGATTAATGCTTTGGTAGCAGCTGCTTCGTATTATTCCATATGGTACAACATGAAACACGCACAAGGTATTTTTTCTGTCCCACATGTAACCTTATTCGGTGAAATGAATGATATATTATGCAATAATGACGATTTGCATTTCAGGTGTATCGAAAAAAGTATACACCAAAGGATTAACGTGGGGTGTTTTCAGTATTCTGTTTTCATGGCTAATTACGCTAATTTCTGTGATGGCTATTGCTTTTTTAATTACTTTATTAAATCGACCACTGAGCTGGTACGCGAGACCGCAATGGATTTTCTTTTTATACATAATTCCTACTTTTGTCATACCTGTTTTCATTTCTCGCGGATTTCAGAAAAAATTCAATGATGTGAGTTCTCAATAGAAATATTATTTATTCGGAAATGGATTAGAATTTTTGCATAAGCTCAAAGGGATGCGGAAAAAATGTAAAGTTGAAAGTTTATTTAGACTTCGAAATAAATAATAAAATTTCACGTCATTCTGGAACTGGTATCTAGTTTTGCTCATTTTTCAAAAACATTGATCCGAAAATTCTGAATACTAAGTTTTTCCAGCTTTAATTTTTACTGCTAAAGATTTTTTAAACAGTTTTGAATTTCAATTGCATCATTTTGTGAATACATACTTAAACCTATGCAACAAAAAAAAAAAAAAAAAAATAGTTTTGTGTATCGTTTTGAAGTCTAATTATTCTTTCTATGCTGAACTCCATGTAGCCGCTAAGTTCATCAGCCATTTCTACACTTCTTGTGTCAATTGTTTATAACCCATCAGCTATATTATGTTTAAAATTATTCAATTTTCTTTTAAAACAGGTTATTCCATCCTCCTTGACGCTATTTCAAGTTTATAACGACAGCAATTTGATTATTTTTACAACGATATCAATGTGTTTAACATTGGCTCGCATTCGATCCAATTTTATCGTTTCCATTTGGTTAGCATTTTCATTTTTGACTTGGGTTTTGAAAAACAAATTCTCCATGCCTTATAAAGGTATTGTTTGTTCAATTATTATTTACCATTTGAAGGTGATTTAAAATTCGCTAATTTACGATTATTTTGTAGATCATAAACAACTTTGGCTCATTACATTTTGCATGTTAATACCATTCGTTCTAAGCAGTTACATAATTAATGGAGTAGAAATTTTTATTGTTCCAATAATGGGTCGAAGTGGTTCAGGAAATCATGCTGAGTTTGTGCTTTCCTTCATCATGTCTATCATGTTGGTACTAATGTTTAGTTTTTACGTAAGTTTTCCATGTATGCTTCATTCCAGCTGGAAGTAATTTTAACGATTCGAAATTTATGAACATGAAATATTCTAGGTTCCTATTACCTTACTTGTCAACAATTTGAAAAGTGTTATTAAAGCTTTGGCTGGTATATTCCTCGCAGCTGTTCTGGTATTGTTATTTACACCGCTCGGATTCCCATATTCGGGAGATTTATTAGCGCCAGCACCGCAGCGTTATATTATCTCTGTAAGTTAACTTTAATATTGAATAAAAATCGTATTTTAATTTTAAGTACAATCGCATAGGGTGTGTAATGATGTTTGTATTCGTTTAATAGCACGTGGAACGAACTTTTTACGATATGCAAGGAAAAGTACGCAAAAATGATAGCGGACTGTGGGTTGTTAACATGGATGTAAATAGTCCTCGGATGGTGAGCAGTTTGATTCCAGATATGTCGAAAGCAAAACTCATTGAAAAAGATTGCGAAGAGGAGTTATATTGCGGACTTCCTTATATCGTTCCCGTGATGACAATTATGTGGTATCTCTATCCATGTTTGGTAATCGTTTTCTTCTCTCGAAAAACCATTATATGTTTATTTTCTTATAGGGAAACACATTGGATTCCAACAGCTCGTCCTATTATACCTTCTGAGATTGAATTAGTTTTAACATATCGTGATTATAGGCCTGATAGTATACAACGATTATCTTTTCAAGCGAAAGGTACTTAATACAACATTTTAAATCATTGAAATTGCTGAATTTGTTTCAACACAGTTTCTGCTTCAGGACCCGATCACATGACTTTATTTGTTTCACCTTATCCCGGGGTACAGTTGAAATCGTGGAGTTTGGCGAATGGACCACCACTTGAAGGACCGAAATGGAAAAATAGATCAACGTATTACGTTTATTATTCTTATGGGTCGGACCCTCAACCGTGGAATTATTGGATGGATTTAGAAGTAAGTTATTACATTTTAAAAGGAAAAAATTCTTATTGATAAACATTTTTACTTTGTGCGTAAAGGTACAGAATAAAAAACCGGGTGAACCTATAGTCGATTTAGGATTTAGTGGATATTTTATTCATGGTGCTCATCAAACGACACCTCAATTGAAGAAACTCTTCTCTCAATTCCCTCCGTGGACCGTTACCACTGGCTGGACTGCAACATTTAAATCGTTTACATTTTAATACCGATGTTCATTTTACCTAGAGGGTCGCTTCTAATCGAAGGTTGTATTTTTAAATGAAGTTCAGATATAATGTAGTTTTTCGACTGAACGGAAAACATTTTGTGAAGTCTGCACTGTGATAAATATTTTAAGAGCATTTTTTCTTTTTTTTTTTTTTTTTTATTTTGTTTTGTGTAAACAACCTAAAGACTTTTATTTGTTTTGTAATACGCGTGTATCATGGACGATCGATGTACATATACATACCTAATTATGTATCTTATACGCCATGTATAACTCAGTGATATGTATTTTAATCATTATTACTGTTACACTGTAAACAGTATTTTTATATGTTTCCATTTTATAGATGTATATATATTTTGTATAGGTTTGTTTTACGTATTAAGCCTAGTGGAGTGTTTTTTCTTGTTGTTTTGTTGTTTTTTTCTATTTATTTAAGGTAATACCTATCATTTTTTATTTTATATTACGTTTTGCTTACAATACCGCAATCGAAAGATTAAATCGGCATTGCATTTTATTCTGTATTTTTTTAAACAAAATCCTTATTACAATGTTAATATATAAAACGAAACATAATGGCATTTTTTAAAACTTATTCTCATTGCAATCATCATATTACTACTTCGCCTATCAATCTATTCTATTTGTACCATGATAAACAAATGAATTATAATTAATTTATATTATGATCTCTCGCGAAATATATTCTAGTGTAGTCATTTTCTTCCAAATAATGTTAAATCTTAATGCATTATGTAATTCTCAGAATATATCATGAATAGTTGTTGGCTTATCATGCTACGTTATTTCATTACTATCGCGAATTAGAGCAAAGGTGAATAATTATGTCGATATACTTCACATATTAAATCATTAGAAGGACTAAGAATAAATGAAACTTAAAATTATTCATTCGCGGATGAAGCCATGGTACGGGCAATCCATTTGTGGGTACGTTGTTAAACAGTTAAGAAAAAATGGCTAAATGTAGCATAGCTGTGTTCTTACTACTCACAACTATGCCAACATCTTGCCGCCTCTTCTTAACAAATTTTTATATTCGTAACAGCAATATTCATAGCGTCTGAAACAATAAATAATCATTTCATTGAACTTATAAAATAACATATATCGATGTTTTCATAATAACAATAATTCAAACACACATGTAATCGTCTCCAGTCTGATTAAAATTCCAATCACAATCAAGTTTAGTGTGGTGTTCTGGCGCATCGTTTCATATCTAAAATTTTTGACAGGTTAATATTCTTTAATATTCTTCGCGTGCCTTTCAACCGTCTCAATGCAAGGAAGTTAGGTATTTTTCTTAGTAAATCGTCAAGTGTTTTTTTTTTTATTAAGTACTGTGGTTATTGATTTCGTTACATGCATGCTCATGGATACTTAATGATTAAGAATTTTATAAAATTTACCCCACTACGAATCTATTTTATAAATCAACACTGCTTTACTAAAAAAGGAAAGTTCTTTTATGCTAAAGTTGTAAATCATGTAGGATTTTGTTTGCCCTTTTGACAAAATAATTTGTTCAATTTTCAATTTAAAACATTCATCAACTAGCTGTAGCAATATGTAGGAACCTATATTCGTATTATAATTTTTATTTTAATTAGTTTAGATTAGGTATATGTGTATTCGTATGATTTACACATGATGTTGGGGGATTTATTTGTGTACCAGTACTACGAATATCTACTCTCAATATTTGAATTAAATTTGTTGTTCTTATTATTAATTTTTTTAAATTTGGTTTTAAAAACTTGATTAGGTGCTTGATTTATACGACAGAACAATGTATAGCTGCATTATAAACAATAAACAAATAGCTATACTTGATAGTTGATTGAATAGCAAATCGGATAACAGAAAGATTTCAAAAAAACAATTGTATCGAAATATCGAGCCATCAGAATCTGCGAGCGCAGGTTTCTATAATAAAAGGAGATCTAACGTTAAAGCAAATTAATATCCAAATACCTACCTACCCATTTACCTATAACACTTGGTGCAACTTTTTCATTAGCGGCTAACTAACGAAACGCATTTTAACTAAGAAAATTTCTCTCAGAAACGAGTGAATAATAAATAGGTAAGTACAGTAAATAGTGGTGGAGTATGTATCAAATTAGTTAATTTTTCGTAACTTCTAACTTGTCGCAATAAAGTACTCACCAATTTATAAATAAAACACAGTAAAACTAAAAATTAAGAAATAATACAACGAAACCAGATGCCGAAATAAGAATAAATCACATTCAAGATAGAAATAACGATCAATATTGATTGGCTAGACCTTTAGTATACGATCTCATCGCATTGCGATCCGATGATTATAAGAGCAACGTATCATGTTTGAAAAATTTGCTTATATCAACAAAAATAAAAACGCTTACCTAGAAAAATGTGCTAGAAAACTGATTGGTATCGCAATAAAACACACTTTGTAAAAAATCACGCGTTTTAACGAAAGAGAAAAGGTTTCGAGACAAATACTTATAATACCCGGAGGCGATTTAATAACATTCACTCGGACCAGTACTAAAGTGACAATGATTTTGTTGAACGATGTTAGGACATCATCTCAACTAGTGAACTTCTTTGCATAAGTATTTGTTTTAAACAATAGAACTTTGGATGACGTTTCATTCGCACAGTAATGTTAACATAAATATGCTAAGAGTGTAAAGCCTTGTGAATGTTTAGATTCATTATGAGACCCACCGCTGTATCTTCTCTTATGAATCTTAATATGATTACTTTGAACATACTTCGGTTTGGTTTGTTTACTGAGGAAGTGTGAAACGTCGATTGTAATGAAAAGCTTATAAAATAAATTTGCGGCGGATAACGTCTCGTATGTGACTTCCTTTAACGAAGAAAAAAAAAGGAGATACGTGTAGGTGAAAATTCAAATTATACCGAGAATAGGTTAATCAACCTGTGCCTAGATTTTATATCATGATTAAATAGTCTTATTTGGTATCGATTCGCAGTTACTTGAGACCTAGCTGTTTCTTCTTCCAGGAATTAAATATTATTTTCATAGCAAGGATTTCCGCTTATACTGATAAAAGGAGAAGAAATCCTAGAATTACCTGCATGGTCAATTAAATAGCCCTTCTTTGGTTACTTACATTGTTACTTTTTTTCATACTGGTGCCAGTCAATTAAGCTGTCAAACAGATGGACTATAAAGTTGAAGATGTATTGTTTCATTTTGAAATTAGGATCAGATTTTAATGGGCCATGTTGTAATCATGTTTTGAAATAGATACGTGGTTCATTTTTTAATTTTTTAAAATTTTACGAGTAGTGTTTAAGAAAACCTATTTTAATAGTGTTTGGAACTGAAAGTCTCAAAGTCTTCTAATTTTCAGATCGATTTGCTTTTTTTTATGTTTTCCTGCACGTATTATTAACAACATCAGTTAGGAAATATACAATTTAAGCTGAAGAATTATGTTTTGACTCTTTAATTTTTAAAACAGCAAGTTCACACTTTTAGCGGGCTCTGTCTGCTATTGCTGTTTTTAGATGAAGTCGCTTTTAAACTTCATTGAACATTTTGCCATTTCGCGTCAAAATTAATTTTCAATTTTCAATTTTTAACTGAGATTTAGTTATAAAACTGATTACAAACCTCCTTTTATTTCCCTAGCAACAATGACTATTTAATTTATTAATTACTGTTTGTTTTCTCAGTATTATAATTGCCAACTAAATAAATTTGATAATGCGTTTGAATTTCTGCGATTCGGTGTTTTTATATATTATAAATTTTTAAAAATTATAAAACTTCAATTCTCCTTCGTTAAATTTAGTTGACAACACATTCTACTTCAAGGTACAACGTATTTTCACTTTTACTTTTTCAGGTTTGAAAAATTTTCAAAAATTGCAAATTTTCCATCTTATGACGTAATACGTATCAACCAATGGTGAGCGTTCGAAAACAGAATAAATTGTAATTCGAACGTAACCTCGACAACGTATATACCATGACAAAAGCAACGAATTCGAATGTTTATTTTTCTTATCTACACTTCTCGTTGCTATCACTTGCTAACAAAATATGCCGAGTGAAGGAGTGTTGGTTAGTTAGGTGCACAATTTTAACTTAAAATATCGTTTCAATTCAGCGCATTTAAATTTTACTCAATAAGATGATGTGTTGTAGTGATAATTAATTTATTTTCAACTGTGGCGTTCTCGTAAATTGTATTTTTCGCGCGCGATCTTTCCCAATAATGAATTTACTCTTTACCTAAAAAATTTTGTGATGAAAAAATAAAGGAATGCCGATTATCTCAAATGGATTCAGCAATCAGTAAAACTACTTACGAATTATTGTCTGTATCTGACTCAGACAGTGATGCTCGCCATCAAATGCAAGATATACATTTCAAATCACCACGAAGGAAACGTCTCAGAAAGTAAGAGTTTGTTGAATTTCATATTATACCTACCTGTTTCGTGATTGAGCTTTATTCAGTGACTCGACTGAAATAAAAATTGAAAACGCGTTTTAAAAATTTGATTTTTTGTTTCAACAGGCGATTACCATCAAATCGAGTCCGAAGATACGATAGCGTACAAAATCAAACATGCTGTTATACTTATGGCAGGATGCTAAGTCTTTCATTTATCATAATAATCTTATGCTGTTGGCTACTTATATTGTCTTGGTTGGTGGTGATTTTTAATGACGAATTGAGAAGATTCGACAGCAATATTATGGCCAGTAAGTAATTTTTTATTATTATTATTATACAAATAATCGACTCGGTATTGAGGAAAAAATTAAAATATTCCACATTGACATTTAGCAAATGAAAATTAATAAACTAAAATCAACCTATTCATTTATTATGGAAAATCATTACGCTACGAAATTTACGGTTCTATTCACCCCTGTTTCGGTATTATTTATTCCCAGATGAATAAGGAATGTTCTTTTGTTACTTCTTTTTAAGAAAGAAAAAAAAAGTAGACAACACAATAGTTAAGAACTTGAGGCGAATTAAAAAATTTTTATTACCATCGTTTTAAGATAAATAAAAATTTTAGTGCGAGTTTTTTCCACAGAAAAACCAATGTTAGTAGTTTTTACAAAATAAAAAGCCTCTTTGTCTCCTAATTTATGTATAAATAATAAACGTGATATCGCTCGGTAACTTTAATGGGAAAAGTTTCACCTTTGAAAATACAAACAAATTAAAAATTCAACCGTTCTACCATCAATTTCATCCTTGAAACACAACTCACTTTGTGAAGAAAAAAAATATGAAAAAATATATATATATAAGACACACTAACGGTTAGCATCAGTGCATTGCATTAGACGTTGGACTAAAAAAAATCACTTCCCCCGTGGAAAATCTCTATAAAAAGTACTCGCTTTGGAAAATGATTTTAATTAAGAAAAATCTACTACGTAAAGTGACGATGAAATATTTGAAGTTTGTTTTGGAAGGCGCGAATATTTTTTCAACAAATGAAGTTTTTTTTTTTTTTTTCGTTATCCTTCTGACGAATTAATTCGACGCGGATGAGTGAGTTTTAGCGAAAATCGAATCCGTGGTGTTTTTAATTGATTAAAGGAAATCTAATCCATTTCAGATTGCCTACAGGATGTTTGTAAAAGTTATTTTACTATCGTGGATAAAATAAAAGTAAAATGTTTTTTCAAGAAATGCGAATGGTTCGTGTTTGAAAAATAATTAAGTATAAAATTGGAAAATTTTCCTTCGATTATGTAGCTCGCGTAATGCTCAGCAAAAAGTTTTTGTAAAGCAGGAGATTCGTAGTGTACCTGAATAAAGGTTAAATACCGAGTTGTACTTTAATGGGTGTTGGATGAATATAAAAAAAGAGGCCTAACAGATAACCAAAAAGAACCTCTGCCTATACCTACATGAAAAATAATACGACAACAAAAAAGTATAATTTAAAAAACAGGTTTAATTTTATTGAAAATCTTCACTACCGTAACGCCAAGGTCATCGTCCAATCGTGGCAATTTTTTTATTTTTACCCCAATGCGATTATTGGAATTATTAAAAATCTTTCCTTTCGTGTGTTCAAATGGCAACTGCCATATTGTTGTTATTCTCATTTATTTTTATTTTTATTTTTAAAATAAAAGAAACGAAACCGTGACGTATGTCGAGAACAGATATAAGTACGCTTTTTGGCCCATTCAACGTCGTATCCATTCGAGCGAAAAAATTTCAAATAGGTTTCACTTAGTTGTTATTTGTACGTGTGCGTATTTTTCTAGAGTTTTCGACATTTATGAAATTTTATACGTTGCAAAAATTTATCTCGCGGTTTATTTCCTTCGGGATAATGGTTTCCTTTTTTTTTTTTTTTTTTTTTTTTTTTTTGGTAATTCAATTTCCAAAATTTCTACCTACTTTTACGTATCGTCTTTGTAAAAGCCTTAAATTAGTTTCAATACGTGGTACTGTCATTATCGTTGTTGTCACCGGATCCGGAATTTGATTATATCGCTAGTTTTACACTAAAATAACTTTTCAAACAGGACGTATAAGTTTTTTTTTTTTTTTAGTCATCTTTGAAGTAAAATTTTGACGACGAAATTTCGCTTCAACTTTCTGTGAAAGTGTAACAAATCGTCGAAGTCGTGTCGTTTCATTTAGGTATTTTAACTTTGTATAGGTATTCGAGTAGATAAGATAATTTATTTTGCGACATGATATTCCTACTCACGATAAATGACATTGGTATAAAGAAATTAGATGCCTAAGTCGGTCATATTTGTTGCGTATTTATTGTATATTCTTCAATGTAAAATATACTAAAATGAGTGAGGTAGAATGACGAAAGCTGAATGAAAATTCGTTAGAAATTTATAACGTGCTTATTTTGCGGGCAAGTTGAGGTTAAAGTAGCGCGCTTTGAAGTTGAATTTTGATTGTGTTAAAGTTTGATAAAGTTGAAATTTTTTCTACAAAACTAGATTGATATCTTACGAGTGGTACTTGATGAAAAGAAAATTCTAGAATGAGTTACGCTGCGTATGCTGGTAACGAAATTCTTGTCAACGTGTTTCGAGTTTATTGATCGAAAAAATCTCGTTAAAATGAATACGATCGATTAAATCAGATAGAAAAAGAGATAACACTCGAAATGCCGATTTGTAATTGAGAAAGAATGTGCATTTATTCGCGAATGAATACTTTTTAATTCGAAATAATTGTACTTTGGTCGACAAATTTTAGTCGTTATGTGTTACGTATTCCATATGAACGGTTGACTGGATGAATGGATATCAATGTAAAAAAAAACTATTGGGATATTATGTTGTATTGGGAATTTTTTACTCGATGAATTATGCTGTTTTTCCATTATAATACTACCTATTCTTCTAGAGAATTTTATACGGGTAAATTGATTGGAATTAATTGCGAATTTATAATTTTTTTTGAAATTATTTATGCAACATTAAATTATGCAATGATCCATTGTTGTTCATTTTGAAAAAATGTTTCTCAATCTGTGATGGTCAATGATGAAAGACCTTTGAGTTAGTTATCTTCGAGTGTACCGTTGCGTACCTTACAATTTATAAAGCTTTATTTTATTTTCAACTTTGGTCATGAATGGTGTGAGTGAAGTGTGTGTATCAGTAATCACCAATGATAAGTATATTTGTATTCAAAGATTACATCTTGTGATTTGTGATATAAAAAAAGCGATCCTGATTCGAGAGTATCGCGAGCGAGACCTTTAATCAGTGTAAAATTCATAGCTAAATTCACCTAAATATTATATGTATGTACTTTAATGCATATGTTTGTACTAGTTAAAGTAGGGCAAAATCATGTATAAAAAGATTTCAAATCTGAAATCCAGGTTCAATAATTTGTGTTATTAAAATTACTCTGTGAAGGAAATGAAAAAAAAAAAACTGAAAATGACTCTCATCTTTGAAATGATTTTACTATAAAATTCGGAGATTCGGGATGATGCAACGTTGAATTTAGTGGGGGTCAAGAAAAGGGAGCTTCCATTTTTTCTGTGTACTATTTTTTGGATTTGATTTTATAAGAAAGAATGAAATGGTATGTCTGAGCGAAGCGAGGTTGAAATTTTGAAAAAAAATATGCTTTTTTAACGGTAAAATAGTGCGTTTTCACCAGTTTTAAGAAAAAAAATGAACATAAATGTAAAAATTTCTCAAGTTTTTCGGCCTGAAGGGAAGTTCAGACCCCCCAAATCCACCTCCTTGGCTACGCCTCTGTGACAACGAACCGAAAGAGTGAAGGGGTGAAGTATAGAATAATATTGCGAAGACAGATCGTGAAATTTATTTCTTTTTCGGATATTTTTTAATTTCAAAAGTTTCGGATGTTGAAATTTTGGATTTTGAAAGAAAAGATTTCAAATCCAACATACAAAATGTTTTGTAAAAATGGATTCCAAATCCTAAATCAAAAATACACTGTGTAAATTGATTCAAGTCCGAAATCCGAGATCTGGATTTTGAGATTTTTCGGGTTTTGAATCCTGCCCAACTTTGGTACTAGTATATCCCTTTACTTTATTTTATTTTATTATTAATGAGGAGGGGAGGGAATATTAACAAAATTCGTTTTGGATGTTATTTTTATACCATTACCCCGAAACTGAATAGCATTTGTTCAGCTCAATACCGACCAAAATCGGTCCTTTGGCTCAAAATTCAGTAGTGCTCAAATTTTTGGAATGCTACGAGATTTTCTGTAGGAAAAACTTGGGAATTATTGTGCTCGTAATTTTTCTTTAGAGGGAAAATTTAATAGATACAGTTTTTTTTCGAGCCGCCTTCAAACATTTCTTCGAAAATATTTCGTGATCTGGAAGAGATTGTTAACCCTGAAAAACAGAAAAAAAATGTACAAAAAATTGCATATTTTCAAAGTCGAAGGAACTACTTATATGTATGTGTGGTACTGAACGAAATTTGAAAGACCAGTTGGCAAGAAATATTGAAGAAAGCATTAATTTTTAAGAAGGTTTCGTATAAATATGATATAAGCAGTAATTGGAATTTTTGCATATAAATTTTCAGTTGCATTTGATTCATTTGAAACCAAATTTATAGGCAAAAAAATAATGTTTGTAGCTCTAATATTTGCTTCTTAATGGGAATTTTCTTTCGAAAATATGATTAGAAGAAGACAAATTACCCAATTTTGTTAAATAATTTCCAAAATTTTCAAAATATTAGTTTCTTTTGAATTTCCGTTAAGATAGACACTGTGTTCGTGACCTTCGTGTATAGAGTTTTTAAAGCAGATCTTCGGGCTTGCTTCACTTTGCATTGTTTCATCTGCCCATAAATAAATTATCAAATTTTTGCCAGTTTTATTTTCAAATAAGAATGTTGCTTGCGTCAAAGAATATATCTGTTTCGATAGTCGTAAAAACTATGACGGATTTGTCAAAAAAAAAAAACATAGTATGTTTATGAATGAATAACACCGGGTTATTAAAAATACATTTATCTTGTTTGAGTAAATCTGTGATAAGTTGTGACTTATGATGTTTTGATGGATTTCTTAATTCGAGATAATTATCATTTTTAAGCGATTCGACGTCATTTTGTAATAAATTTAAATTCTTTTCGTTTCTTGTGATTGCTACGCTTTGCATCCTTATCATTCTTCTCGGAGAAAGCGTAAGTATATTTATGATTGAGGACTTTATCGAGATGAATGGATTTTAAATGGTTGATTTAGGTATCTTAGTTGAGGTTTAAATAATAATTTCTACAGTCCTCCTTATCATCAATTTCTGTGATTAGGTTACGTTAGAACATGCGTTGACGTTGGAGATTTTTTTTTTTTCAAAACAGATGCGAATATTTATTTTTATTATTTTTTTTGAGAACTCAAACCCACCAACCAAAACTACTTTTTTTTTATCCAATGTAAGAGATCTCTGCTTGCGACATTACCACATTTTTGATAATTTCTTTTTTCGTAATCGATGGTTTTTGCCAGTTTGTTCTAATAAACATGATTCGGAAACTTTTTTTCTGCCTGTTTGAGGATTTTTCTAATGTGTATTTACCACTGATCTTGATTCATTTTACAAAAGAATCTTCTACATTGACCGCCTCTGAGACGTCACTTTGATGGCGGGGGCGGAAAGAGGGGTGTCACACTAGGGTGAGCTGAATTTGGCTTCTTTCGGAAATCGGCCAACGGCGGAGGTCATAATAATTGCGAAATGACCTTAAAAGGATGTGGCAAAAATTTCAGCCCTGTAATGCAATTTCATATACTTACAAAATTTACTTGGAAGTTCAAAAATTTTCAAATTTTCAAAAATCCGAATGAAAAGTTTTTTGAAAATTTAAAAAAAATGGAATTATTGTGCATATTTGAACGCAAAATGATTATTAACGAGAAATTTTCATGTTTACCTCTCATTTTAAAAGTTTTTAAAAAGTCACTTTTTGCGTTTTTTTATGAAAAACCATTAAGACACCAATTATAGATAATTCTCAAGAAAGATTTTTTAGACTCTTTCAAAAAAGTGTTTTTTATGTATTTTAAGATATATTTTTTTTTTAATTGAGAAAATGATTTTTCGAAAAAAATTTCATCATAAAGCACATATTTCATCTATTTTGGACTCTTAAAACCAATTTTTCATCTTTTCTCTTTTTTTTACGTCATTTATACCGCATTTTTGTATGCTATAGTACCAATTTTGAACCCGTGAAAAGGGCAACAGTGAGGTAAACAGATCTTATATGGACGAAAGTAATTGTATTCGTTCTATTTCACTGAGAATTTACTGAAAAAAATTTTGATGATGTGAAAGAATTCTTGAAAAAAAAAACACGAAAATCACGTTCTTTAAGCACTCCTAAAAATCGTTATGTAGAATAAAATTGAAATATTTCGCTTAATCATATAAAATTGATGTTTTACATCCATTTCAGGAGAGCGTTTTTCAAAAAAAAAAATTCCTACAGTTTTTCAAAAAATTGTAAAAAAAAAAGCAAAAAGTGAAATTTTTTTAAAAATCGCTGAAAGGAGAAGTAATAATGAAAACTTGCCGCTGATGATCATTTTGAGTTTAAACATGTATAATAATTTCATTAGAAAAAAAAAATTTTTATTGGATTTTTTGAAAATTTTCAACTTTTAAATGAGTTGGTAAAAAACTTGTAAATAATAAAAATAGTTGGTATAAAATTAGCGATTAAAGAAATATAAAAAAATATACCAAACACGCGAACTTACCAGCATGAATTTAAAACTTCTAAAAACACAATTTTAGTTCTAAAATATCCTATTTTTTCAAGATTTTTTGTCCTCGTTTCGCTTAGGCATACGCATCTTTACTATTTATTTCATTTCTGTGAACATCGGCCCTAAAACACTGCATGCTTTCAACACCATTTGAAACTTTGTATTTCACTTTTCAAAAAAGAAATGAGTAATAATGATAGATTTATTTCGTACATTTTTCACCTCCCCTCCCTCTTTCTCTGCTCTGGAAATTGGCTTCGTTACGTCCCTAGTCATTCCTATATACCATCGCTTTTCTCCGATGTAATTTGGCACACGATAATAGTCTGACTTTTCTTGAGAAATTTACTTCCATAAATATTGAAGATATTCTTCCCATTCAGGGCCGTAGCCACAGCGGGATGCTAAGGAATGCTCAGCATCTCCTGGAGCTGAACAGGACATCCCTTTGGAAAATTCCATCAATATAGCAAATGTTTATTGCGTAGTACTTTAAGTTATATTCAACTGCTTCTACAAATTTGATAACGCTGATTTTTGTTTTGAAGAACGATTATCGAGGTAGTCTCAAAAAGAAAGCGGTAGATGTAGGTAAGGGTTTGGGAATATTTTCATTTTGCTAAAATTTTGACCCAATTGATATTGAGGGAAGATGCTCGTTCGCTTTTGAGTCGAATTTGCCCCTGAAGGGCACAATGTCGTCAGAGGATGTTTATTCTGCATCTTTTGGCATTCAGTCAGCATCCCCTGCTAATTAAGGCTTTCCAATGTGGCAACTATTGCCAAATTACTTTGTTTATCTGAGAAAATCATGGAATGTTGCGTGAAAAGGAGCAAAGATTGTACATACAATGTACATTATACATAGCTACATACTACAGAGATGCTGTAGATGTATCTCTAGCCTGTGCACAACATTGCTTCGTTTACAGGCTTTCCAATTCTATTTGGCACTAGTTAGGTAATTACGTTGGTAACCTTGAAAACATGTATAGATATAATTTTCCAAACGAGAAAAATTTTTAAAGATCTACTACACACAAACGATTTAGGAATTTCAACCGATTGGTTTCCAGCTCGAAAAATACGAGTACTTATTTAGTCGACGAATTAAATTGGTTCGCGTTTCATCGCATATTGTACCCTAGAACATCGACGAAGAAAATTACATACTTTTCATTTTCGTTAACACGACGAGGAGGAGGTGGTGGTGAAATGAGGTGCGGTGCGGTTGGTTGTAAATAGCGCTGCAATTAAGAGAAAAATAAATAAAATACTGAAATGAAACGTTCGGATGGTAATGATTAAATTTTGTCACGCAGCCCTGTGTATAGGTATATAGGTAGATAGGTAGGTAGGTGTAGTTTAGTTGGGCCCACCCTGCCACCTGCAGCTACTTGCCTCTCGCTATATTTGCCAAAGGAACGATTGATCCGTGAACGATTATATATATATATATATTATGTATATGCATATAGAGGAAAGAATTCGGCGGTAGTGTAAAAAGGTAAAAAGAAAAAAAAAAGGTGTATACCTTATGGTTTGTTGACATGCAAAAGTAACCGGAAAATTCCAACCTGATACACTACTGCTGTATCGTATATTGTACAACGTGGGTATACAGTGCCTATATAAGCAGAAAGGTAAATTGGAAAAAGCTAAAAAAATCGTATAGGTCGAGCTAAATTGAGGTATATATTTCGTTAGGGGACGAAAGCGTTGGAAAAATTAATTGCGAAATGAAAAGTGAAATCTTTTTGGTGCTGTGAGCTTTGCGATTGGCGACACCAATCGTGTCAAAATTTTTTCTACTGCACTTGGCGCGTCGAGTTGAGTTTGTGTAGTAATTTTTTCCTCTCTCTCTCTCTCTCCTCTTTTTTTTTTTTTTTTTTTTTTTTTTTTTTCCTCTCTCTCTCTCTCTCCTCTTTTTTTTTTTTTTTTTTTTTTTTTTCATCTTTCGCGTAAAATCCAAAATTACTGACGCGAGAACGCTGCGCACCTTTTATAAAATACGTACGTAGCGGCCGTCGTTTTATAAGACGAAAGATGCGATCGATGTTTTAACGGTAGCGTTCCCTCTTTGCTCTTGCAACACGTATTTAAATTCAGTTGTATAGTTTTTGGGATGCGAACGAGCAAAATCAACGACGACGCTGTGAGTTTTCAAAGCTTTTTCGTCCGTTCGGCTCGCGTGTGAATTCCAGCGTACCAATTAACGTGTGCCATATTTTTCCAGCAGGCAGCTTAGTTTAATTTACGTTGATTTATTTTTCCAAAATCTACCTCTGCTGTTGCTCGTTTCATTTCGTTTCGTTTCGTCGTTTCGTGTCACTTGTTCGCTGTAGTTATCGAATCCACCACCATCATGTGTGTAAGTTTTGCCTATTTTTGCAAAAAAAAAAAAAAAAAAAAAAAAAATTAATTAAGAGGAAAAAAAATTGTTTGCATCGTGTATCAGTTTTTCTCCGCAATTATGATTCTCGCGTGTGATTCATTCGTGTACGTGAACATGTCGTTGAAAATCGTCACCGGTGAATTGATCGTATCGTTGTAAAACTAGATGTGGATGTAGATGTATTTTCGGATTTGTTGTAATCGTTTCGTTGCTCGTGAGCTCATAAACGTGTGTTGTTTGAAAATATCGATAAATCGTTCGTTTACCTATCTACCTACCTACCTACCTAGCTAGCTAGCTAGCTAGCTATTGAATTCGTCGTGTGCGAAATGATTACCTTGGTTGTTTGTAATCGATTATTATTATTATTATTGGTTTATGATACGATTTGTGGTGATTCTGTGTATGATGTGTCTGTCGCAAGTCGAGAGAGGTTAAACAGAGTAGGTAGAGAGGTACTAGGTAGGTATTGTTTTTGGTCGTCGAATCGCGTTCATTGCATAATTATTTCACGTGCGATATAATCTCGTAGATAGTCTAGGTACCTACCTACGTGCATACGACGAGTGTTTCGTAGACGACGAATTTCAGACAATTTAAAGTAATTATACCAAAAGTGGCTATTTTTCATCGCTACCAACACGCAAAATGAACGCAACACTTTGTAAAAGACGGTATAAATAAGCGTAGCGTAAAATTATATAGCATCAGACGAAAGATTGCAGCTCATTTTTTTGAAACGAAATGAAGATTTCTTTGAAAAAAAAAAATCCTTTTCACAACGTACCTAAACCTGCGTATGCCCTCTTAGGTAGCGTTGATTTATCCAAAATTTGTCACAATAGTGTTCGTGCTCTTCTCACCCTTTGTCTGTTGGCCCCCTTGCTTAAACCACGTCCCCCGTTGCCGCGACCAACACATCAAGGTTTCATTGTAAATAAACATTTCCGTTCCATTAAATTTAATGTCGTTAGAACTCACATCGCTCTATATATAGATATATATATATATATAGCTAGGTAAGGTACCTAGCTTTTCTACCTACTACCTACCATTTCCTGAATTAGGTAGCACGTTGTTTGAAACATTTTAATTTATGCGGCTGAATGATAATTACGTGAGACCCCTAAATTATTAGCAAGCTGTCCCTTTTTAGCATGTACTAGGTGGGTTATTAGAGAGTAACCCTGCCAGTCGTATTGTTAATACCAGTATAGCGAAAGATGCAAATTGAAATATCGAACGTAGGTATATAACTGGATAAAGTACTCGCCAGGTCTGGTTGTAGTTGTACCTACTCGTCGTGTGTAACGAGCCAAAGGTCCCAAAGTCTAGAAAAATGATTTCATGTCACATGTGTTCGCCGGTGCCGGTCTATACGTTATTCGCTTGTAATCTAAATTACGAAGCTGTTATTGTTACGTGGGAGCATAGTCAGTCAGTCGTTTTGGTATTTTGACGATCGTTAGCATCGTCGTAGAAATTGAAGTTCAATATGTTTGTATTGGAACGATACGGTAAATTGAATACCATCCAAAATCCGTTGATTTTAAAGAGTCGAAAGTAACGGTAACGTGTAAGGGACAGTTCGGTATGCTTTCAGCTGGATAATAAAATATCTTCGAAGGAATATCCGCGCATATGTCGAAAATGTGATGCTATTTCAAATTGAAGCCATTATAACTTTTTTTCTCTTCCATCTATAAAGCCTCGAAGAAGTTTAAAGTACTATATACGCGAAGTACTGTGTGGATCTCCCTTCAAATAGTACGGTTCCATTCGGCTCGATAGACTTATTATATTCGATTTGTGATACAGTTTTGGTAGAGTTATTGAATGTTATCTTGTTTACTATATCGGGAAGAGGGGTCTGTATTCGAATGGTGAAGTAGTAAGAAAAAAAGGAAATTGAAGTTTTTTTTTTTTTTCAAAATATATATTTATATACAGCGAGTGTTCCATGAGTGAACATCCGAAACGAAGAGGGGTATACATTCCATGATGTACATGTTTGATGTAATGTTTGCAGTAAACCGAGGTGGTCCAAAATTTGGCTTTTATTGGAAATCTGAAATTGGCAGAGTCATATCAGTTGCGAAATGAATCCAAAATAACGTGCATGGTGAAAATTACAGATTTCCAATTTGATTTTTTTCAACTTGTAAAACTCACTTGGAGTTTAAAAATTTTCAAAAAATGGAATAAAACATTTTTTTTTTAACGTTTTGCAGAAATGGAATTATTATATGTATTTGAACCCAAAATGATCACTAACGAGAAGTTTCCATCATTACTCCTCATTTCAAGGAGGTTAAAATAAATGTCACTTTTTACGTTTTTCCACGATTTTTTGAAAAACGACGTAGGAAACTTTTTTTGAGAAATGTCGCCCTGAAACGGACTTAAGTAACCAATTACAGATGATTAAGCGCAATATTTCTATTTTAATCCTAGACTAGTCGCACCATTAGTCCAAAGTTCCGTAAGTGGCTTTTAATCGCACCCTGGTCAAAAGTTCCGAATTCATTCAAACTGGTCACACCCTGGTCTAACGTTCCGAATGACTTTTAGGCTAGAAAAAGTTTCCTGAATTCCATTGCAGAACAAATTTCTCGTTGAGCCATTTTTTTTTTAGCGGCTATCAAACTCTAATTGAAGGATATTGAAATTTTCAGAATGTATTGAAAAATTTTCTCATTGTTACGCAAAATATTTCCAAGCAAAGGTGCAATCATAATCAACCATCATGTTTGAATCTAGGCTTTGACTTATGCATAAATGATAAATCATACTTAAAACTAATTATGAATCTTTGGAACATTCGACCGGAGTGCGACCAAAAACAACAGCGACTATAGGAAGGTTTAACTCTCATAGATGATTTTTCAAGAATAATGTTGAAAAAAATGTTTTTTCGATAATTTTTTTGCATTATTAAAATTTTTTTTAGTAAATTTATAGTGAAATGGGTATTAGGGTGGGTCAAAAAAAACGATTATTTTTTTTTTCACTTGGTACCCTGAAAAACTGGTTGGTAGACACCTCAAAAAAATTATTTCCACGTATGAGCTCTTAATTTTAATAGGAACGTCCTCCGCCTTTCAGATTTCGA
>FIZR01018582.1:0-50711 GCA_900060175.1 Ferrisia virgata
GGTGTTTAGGGGTGAATTTCCACAAAATGGACAAGTAGGGGTTTCTTTAATGCCAAGGTAATAGGTGGTTATGGATAATTTTGGTATGACCTAAAAAAAAAGAGCTGAAATTTTCACCACATCATTTTGAAATGATTTCGCAACTATCACGATTCCATCGTCTGCAGATTTCCAAAAAAAAGGCTAAATCTGACTCATTCCCTGTAAAGGTATGTTGAAAAAAAATTGAGCCCGCGTGTCCATGAGCGTTGGCCGCTGGCTCTCGCCACACGACAGGAACATCACGCGGAACATCACGTTAGCGCACAACGTGTCCTTTTCAAACTGATTTTAAAGTGTTTCAATCGATTTCCGAAAACAATATCTAATAAGCTTTTTTACTGGAAATTTAACCAGCTATATTTTTCAATCGAACTTTTTTTTTCTATCGCGTTTAGGAACGAAGTTGGGTAAATTTATTGGTGAAAATTCTGTTTTTTTTTGGCACAAATGGCGATATTGGGTGAGAAGTACTAGTCCGATTTTGTACAATTTTGGATATGTTGTTCAGCAGAAATAATATCTGTAAACATTTAGATTATTAATCGATCATTTGGTACCTACGATAAAAGCTGTATTTGTTGAAGAAAAAACTATAAAATTCGATTTTCTTTATCATAGGTTTTTTGAGACTTTTACGTTTTCAACGTACGATAAAATACATGGAAAATATTACCACCTCACTTTTTGAAGAATACTCACATAAAGCCAAAAAAAAAAGCCAACATAAACAAAAAAAAAGTCAAGATTTATTTTCCTCGGTTTCCATTCGTATAGTACCTTACCTATACGTTCAAAAGTATACGTGCAAACAAATATAGTAAAGTCTGACTTGGTTATATGGAAAGTTATTCAGTAACTGAATCTACATATTTGTGTTAGGAGACAAACTCTTGTACCGTGTTGTGTGAAGAGCGAAAGAAAAACACACCGAAAGAACAAGTTGTACGTACGTAATAGGTACCTACTTCCTAGTAGCTACTACGAACAACAACACTAGCTCAAGTACATACTCGGGCAAAGTTACAGTTTTAATTTTTTTTTTTCTCTCTCTCGAACAAGTATCTAAAATAAATTTTATCGTCGATGGGGCGGCCGAGGACGTGGAGAAAAAAAAGAAAAGAAGAACGAAGAAGACCTTACAGTTATACGTATATGTATATACGACGACAAGTTATACAAACAAAATTAAACACATATTCTTTTATTCATTGACAGCACGTAATATTAGTAAGTGGCGTATAAAAGACGATATAGTAGCATTTGAAAAGCCTTATGCTGCGAGCTCTGTTTACTCATTACTGTTTAAACTTCTATGTGTTTACGTTGAAGCAACAATAATAAAAAGTATAATATTCGATTAGGATAATGCAATAGAACGCGGACGATCACGCTCTCGTTCACCTTTTAGCGAATTGCGAACAGTTTCGTTGATAATTAAATTTAATTATAATTGATAAAGCGGTCCGGATTCTATTATATAATTGAGGCGAATGTCCGTAGCGGGGTATACACTACGTAGTATCTCCCCCCCCCCCATCACCTATACACTGTGTACCTATCTGTATACACCGAAAAGGTATACTAGATATACATAGACCTACCGATATAAGATTATTTATACACGTTCGAAACGGTTTCATTTACAATTAGTTATTGTTTTCGACGTGACACCGTTTAACACAAAAGGGTAAAAGTTAATTTGGCTTTTAACATCGTCCGTATAATTTTCCTATACACTTTGCCACCTTTTACCGAACAGGTAATACGATAATTTTTCACATATTTTTATTTATATATTATTATGTATTTATATGGCTGCTGCTTACATATTACATATCGGATTATATCGCGTCTAATTTATATACGCTTCGATAACATTAGCTCGTGCTGTCAAGTTCGAGCATCAAATACCTGCCAAGCTAGCTGGGGTACTTACTTAGATGTACGCGATATTTTTCTTAAATTATTTCAACCGAGTCCTCATGTAAACGAGCAGTAAAATGGTTTCTTTTATTAAAATATGACACCTAGACACGCGCCACTTATACGTACAAAAGGGTTCGTCGTAGTATTTTTCTGCGAACATCGAAGAAAGCTGTACAGATATGAAATTGCATTTTTAAGCTTAATCTACTCTGTGTAGATAGGTAGGTAGGTAGGTAGGTAGGTAGGTACGTGTTGAAAATAAAGAAATACGCGAACGTTTCAAAAATCTTCCTTCTTTCACGTCTCGTTATATCTTCTTCGAATTGTAAATGGTGGCAAGATATGAGTAATAGGATGGAGTGAAAAGAAAACATACCTCGGATTTTGACTAAACTCGCGGAGATGGTTGACTTCAAGTTGAAAACCCACCGTACAAAATTTTGTACTCTTAGCTCAAAGGGGGATACAGTTATGGGTCTTCAAAGTGAAGCCATTTTCGAAAAAACAGCTGTTTCTCGTCATTTACACCCGTAAAAATGGTACAGCACCCCAATCACAGAGCTAAAAAGATTGAATTCGAGACCACTTTTGGCCTGGTACCAGTTAGTTGAAAAGTCATAAATTGTAAAAATCGAGATTTTTTCCATTCTTCAAAAAAATACCCTTGAAAGGCTCATTACCTCAAATACCTGTACAAAATATTTTTCAGCCCAGAAAAGTGGATTTAGATCGAAATAGTTGGATAGTTTTGCACTGCAATGTTACTAACTTGGAAAATAATTTTAAGACACTTAAATTGTGAAATTTCGTCATAAATAGAGCAAGATTTTCATCGTTTATAAAGTACGTAATTAGATTGGCAGCACATGCTATGCAAAACTATTCCAACTATTTCGACATAAATCCATTTCTGCGAGCTAATACTAAATAGGTATGGTTTTTTTTTCACTCCACCCTTTCAAGTAAACATACAGAATCAACAATTGTGCGGGTAGTGGATCTCTACAATGAACGAATTTCAGAGTATATTTGTACACAAAAATTATCTAAAAAAAATTCAAAAGTGCAATTTTGTTAAGATAATTATTAAGAGGGTGTTTTTTAAAAATTTGTATTTTCAAGTATTGTAGTTTGACCAAAACTTGAAGAAATGGACCCGAGAAGGGGGAGGGGGGTAGTTTGACTGCGGAACCCATAATAAAAAAATACCTAGTAGGGTGGGCCGGATTTTGCTTTTTTTGAAAATCTGCAAACAGAAGTTCAAAAATTTTCTAAAAATCAAAAAAAAAAGAAATTGTTTTCTAAAAATAGAATTATTACACACATTTATACTCAAAATTATAATTGTTGACAAATTTTTGCCTTTTCGCATTTTTTAAAGTTTTTAAAAAATGTCACTTTTTACATTTTTTTTACGATTTTCTAAAAAAACTACGAAGAAACTTTTATCTCGCAAAAGGATATGAATTTAGAATTTTTTTCAATTTTTAAGAAACTTATTTCGATATTTGTACGCGAAAGATTACCATTTTTTGAATACACCTGAAAAATCGAACAGAGGAGTTATGGTTTATTCGTTGCATTTAATCAACTAAAATCGATGTCCTTCATCTATTTCAGGGGATGTCTCTCAAAGAAAAATTTCCTTCATAATTTTTCAGTATATCGTGAAATAACACAAAAAATGATAGGTATCTTTTAAAAACCCCTGAAAAAAGAAGGAAAATTATGAAAATTGCTGATAATGATAATTTTGATCATGAAATATGTGCAATAATTTTATATTTTAAGAAGTTTGCAAAAAAATTTTTTTTTGATTTTTTGAAAATTTTTGAAAATTGAAAACTTTTGAGTCAGTTTTGCAAATATAAAAAATTATGTTTTGGAAGCTGAAATTTTTGCTATATCATTTCAAGTTCGTTTCGCAGCTATTGTGACCCCGTTGTTTGCAGGCAAAAAAGTAAAAAAATAATACATACGTATGAATCGATATTCATGATAATTTCTTCATGTGCGTCTATTTTTGATTGTCCAGACCTCGATAAATGTGGAATTGAGCGCAAGGAAAAGGAGGGGGATTAGCAGATTGAAAATTCATACGATCAGTTTTTACATCCAGGGTAATACTTTCGAACCACTTTGAAAGAAATTAAATTTGAAAATCTATTTCGTCATATGGAAGGCAGGAGTAAAAAATAGTGGATTTCAATTTTAGTTTTTAGCCTGATTTTCCATGTCATATTGTCAATGAAAACCAGGCTATTACAGTCTATCGACCAATGAAGGGGGGGGGGGATACTAAAAAAATCCGTTTTGGGGTCCTAAAAGGTCATTAAGACTATTTTTGGGCATGTCAGATATTTATTTTTATTTTTCTCCCCCGAAAATTAAAATTATTTACTCTACTTGGTACTAATCAAAATCGCTTTCATTCGGTCAATCGGCTCATGAGTGGGGATAACCTTGGGTCAAAATTCAGTTCTGCCTCATTTTGAGGGAGAGGGTACTGAGAGTCTAAAAACACAAAAGTTGTTCCTTTTTGAGTCATTCGATAGAAAATCCAAAAATCCATCTCCTAGATCAATTAGTAGGAGAGATATGAGGGGTTTCTCCTTTTTGACCTTTAAAAGGGGCTCTTCTTCCCCTATCTCATCACCAAAATGAGCTAGTGAGTTGAAATTTGAAATGTAGATTCAGTGGGTGTCTCTAAATGTGCATTCAGGGGTTGCCGACTTTCAGCTCCATTTCACTCCTTCGCAGCCCCAGAAATATGGTTTTTGGTCGTTTTTTCTAATTTTTTGAGTTTGTTCCTCGCATAACTCTCCTTCAAATTGGGCTAAGATGTTGAAATTAAGTATGTACAGTCAGTAAGGATCCTAGATTTGACTTTTAGGTGTCTTGACTTTTTCGCCCCATTGTACCTCCGTTCCTATCCTCAATGCTGATTAGGAAGCGATGCTTTTTGTTGGGTGCTGAAAAATGGTTATCAATTACATCAAATAAAGGTAAGACAAATTTGTGGTCTCTGACGTTCCCAAAAAAACCTTTTAAATTTTAAAATTCACATAAAAATCAAAATTTGTTCCCTTCTTTTTTTCAAATTTTTGGTCATAATATGTCGTAATGACCATTACAAAAAAATTAAAAATTTTTTAAAAACGTAAAAAAACGATAATTAATTTTTTTTTTAATAGTGAAATAAAAAAACAAAATTTCAACATTTCTGGTGGTAAGTACAAAAAGATGTATTATCAGTTTTTCTGACTGACCCATTTCCAAAAATTCAAAATATACCATTTCTTCCATTTTTAATAATGATTTTGTAGCCAATGAAAAGTACATAAAATTTCGAAAAATGTTTTGTCCTACATGCTTTACTTCGAGATATTTGCACCAAAAAATTAAAAAAAAAAAAAAAAAAGAAAAAGAAATCATGGCATTATGAAGAGAAATCAAGGCTCAAGTCAGAGACCCTTAATTTTTACCACACTTATTTGACGCGACTTTTTTTACTACCCACTCCAATTTTTTGAAAAAAAAAACCTCTAATTGAAACACTATTGTGTGAAACTTCATATAAGCATTTTTGTACCCTCTAATTCGCCCCTCCCCCGCTTTGTTTGAAAAAATATTGAATACGAAAGTTATTGAACATTTTAAGTAGAACAAAAAATTACGAAACCATTTCTGCGGTAAAAACAGTTTCAGAAGAGATATGGTAAAAAAAACGGATTGTAGAATTCTGCCCTCCCTCTTGGCCCTTCACGCACTAATTACGGTGTACAATGTATCCCTCCCATCGTTAGGAACTTGCGGATTTGCTGTTCAGGAAGCCTTACTTAAAATATTTATGAAAGAAACTTTTTTCACTCCGAATTTTTCCCAAGCACAGCCTACCAAAGTAATAATGTACATTTTGCAACGAATTTTTTCCAGTTTTTTCGCAAGAACTTATTATCATCCCCTCTTCCCCCTTTACCCGTATCGCAAAATTGTAATAAAAATCGAAGATAAGTCTTTTAGAAATTTTTCATGATAATAAAAGACGAACAAATCGTTTACAACAGTACTGTTAGTTCGATTTTATTTTAAATAAATTTCAACAGCTGGGATTTCAAAACCATTGTTATCAGGGGCGTACGTAATTAGAAAATGAAGACTTCAGAGACCAGAGAAAGGGGGAAAAAAATTACAAAGATGGTACAAAAACGAAGCCAAATTATGAACACCTGTTACGATTTACTTTTTTCTGTATGACAAAAATTTGGGGTCGCTGAACTGGACGTTTGATCGCTCCATCCCCAAAAAAATTGTAACGAATCTAATTTTTATGCGAATGAATAGGAATTTTATGAAAATAGGGGTCCAAGAAATGGGAATGGTTTCCGCAGATACCCTCTGATGAATAATCACTGCACTAGAAATAACTAGAATTTTTATAAAAATGAAATTTATTGCCTCGAAGTTTGCTTTTATGAATTACACTCTTCATGAGCTTTGAAGTGCGACTTTGTAAATTATACCCCCCACCAGCATCACATCGCGTAGAATTGCACTCTAGGTTTTTGAACCTTGGCAGGTCTGGTTAAGTCTGACTGCGGTCATTTTACTCTAAAACATCGTGCTTAGTTAAAATTTCATACGTTGTCGGTTTCTTGAATAAAAAAAAAAAAAAAAAAAAAAAAAAATGTGAGACCCAACGGGATGCATAAACTTTTAGAAAACATTGTCTGGGGTGTAATTGAGAACTTCAGTTGAAACAATTTTTTCGTCGGTAAAATTTTTCAATGTGGTTAAGTATAATGGCCGTGGATCCAATTCTTCATTGTTTACTCGTATACGTGCTTTACTCAACTATTAGGTACCTGTACGTAATGAAAATTATATTTATTAAAGCTAGGTTAGATATGTCTAATGTATTTTTAGGAGTTAATAATTAAAAGAAGAAAACGAAAAGAAGGCGAATTTAAATACGAATTTTCAAAGGGAATTCAGTCTGATAAAATAAAAACTTTTCCAGGTATTGTGCTTAAATTTTTAATACCTAAGAACTATAATTGATCTTTTGCCCTTTTCAACTTTGCCCTTTAAAATTTTTTTATGGTTAAATAAAAAAAAAAATGTATAAAAATAGGTACGTAGTGGATGAATAGAAAAATATAGTATCTATTCCGTTAGTGCATTAAATACAATTCCCCAAAGATGAAAATGATATTGGATTCATCTAGCAACCGCACGACTGTAGAAATTATTATTGCAAACTTTTCACTTTAAATTCATAATTTACTTTGTATTTGTCAGGTATCTGAGTATGTAATGTAAGCAAATAAGTACTTGCATTAGTCGACTTGAATAATTCTTTAAAAACTTGTTACCATGTGTTCTTCGAGCCATGGTGGTGGTGTGTGTGTGTGTGTAGAAAAAAGAATAAAATGAAATAAACTGATGAAAGAGAAGTTTCCGTACGTAATGGTTCATTTTATTTGTACATACGACTTTGGAGTACACGTTGAAAAGCGAATTATCGTAAATTACATCCAAGTTAATCGTATCTAAAGTTTAAACGTTTCATCGACAGGTTTTTTCCTTTATGCGCATCCTTTTGTAAGGTTCGTAAATCATCTCATATGAGCTATGGATTTACTATGTACGATAAATTACGTTGATTTTTTTTTTGCGCAATTATTGACTAAAATGGAAAATACGAAAGGTTTTTTCAAGCGATGATAACGTGATGGGAAATTTTTGACGATTTTCGAGGAGCTTCTTTGTTGTTTAGCTGCTTTAAAATGTTAATAATAAAATGCAAAGCTGGCAAACTTACGCTTTAACCTCAATAGCTTTACGAAGTTCAAATATTAAAAAAACTTAATTTAAAAAAAAGTAATTAAACAAAAGTTTATTAAATTTTACCGGTAGCGTTGAGCTTTCAGGTGTTTAACGACTTGATAATGATTTTTTTTTTTGTCATTTTTGACGTTCGTTGCTTGTTTTTTTTTACCCCTCGAATAAGGTAATTAGACAGGATAAACATTGAATTCAACATTGGTAGGTCTAGGTACCTATCCGTATACCTACCTGGTTTGGTGTTAAGATATAAGATATTTTTCTTTTTCGGCTGGAGAAAGTAGGTATTTTTTTTTTTTAGGTTGAATGGTGTTGATGAAAGTTCAAATATTGTAGAATAAAAATTAAAATTCTCTCTAGAATTTTAGCTAATAAAAAATTTTCTTTTCATTCAGGAAATGATTAATTTTTTTTTCTCGATGCGTAGTAAGAATTTTCTCTCGGAATTACCGAGACGACTTTTTTTTTAATTTTTTTTATTACGTTATTTTATTAAATTTAAATACGTTTGCGAATATAATTAAATTAAAATTATTGATTAAAAATTTAATAAATATCAACATGAAATAGTCGTAATTTCGTATAAAAGGCAACAAATTTGAAATAGGAATCTACTGCTGAATTTCTCGTTCTCTTATAATAAATAAGGTACAGCGAGATATTCGAATAAACTCATTTTCTTTTGCCGAACTGAACTGAACTTTGATACATATGTTAGAAATGGCATACAGCGCGTTCGTACCTACTCGTATTTTACTTTCTTTCAATTCAATCGATACTTTAGCTGCTGCTTCTTCTAAACTCTTTAATTAAATTCTCCCAAGTTTTACAAATTAAAACAGATAATAAGCAAATTGAAAGTTTTACCTCTGATCGCAGGTGCCCGTACATTTTCATTGATTACTTGAAATTGTTGCTGCTCAGATCAAAAGCCACCCTTCTAAATTGTTATCGAATTTTATAAAATTATAATAAGAATTTCTCTGCAGAGTGGAATTTTTCACGCGAACATGTGAACGTATTTTTTATTCGGTTTTTAACTTGATTTTCTCTGCGCTACTGTCAAACAATACGAGGTACGAGGCTATTATGGACTATTGATTCACGACTGATGAAAGGAGAGTGTCAACAAAATTTATTTTAGGGTTCTAGAATACCAATAATAGGAGACCCAACGGACCATTTTTGATATATTTGATATTTACTTGTGTTTCTTATTCAATTTTTTCCTCTGCAGATTTGAATCACTCAAATTCGGTCTACGTGCTTAGATTGGTAGTGGATCAAATATGTGTATGAGTGGGAATGACCCTGAATCAAAATTCAATCGTGTCTAAAGTTTGGAAAATTGGTAGAAAAGGGTAAAAAATGTAAAAATGATTTTTTTTTTAACTAGTCGATTGAGGATCAAAATTCACACGTTATATCTAAAAATGAGCTCCCCTCTTCCAATTGGAAGAGAGTCACGGAGGATTTGCCTTTTTAGATTTGAAGAAGAGTCTGTTACTGATTAGCGTTGCCCAAATAGAGTTAGAATGTTGAAAATTTATCATTTAAATTTGGTAGGGTGGGGGAGAGTTGCCTGAGGTGTACTTTTTTTGGAAATTTTGATTTTCAGCTGCTCTGCACTCCTATGTAGCTTCTAAAACTGAAATTTTAGGCACCTTTTTGCCATTTTTAGAGTTCATCTGGTATTTGTTTCGCTATGTACATTTAATAGAGATTCCTAGTTATACTTTTTGGAGGTTACGATTTTCTAGTCCCTTCAAATATCCCTTGCAACGCTTGAAAAGTGAATTTTTGGTCAATTTTTGCCATTATTCGAGTTGGCATGGCATTTGTTTCTTCTCAAAGTTGAATTAATTCGAAGATGAAATTTTGCTATGAAGATGTATTAAATGGTTCTAGATATGCTTTTCGAGGTTTTGATTTTTTACACCCTTTACATATTCTTGCAGCTTTGAAAAAGTGAATTTTCGTTGAGTTTTTACTCTTTTTTAAGATTTCATGGCATTTGTGTCTTTTAAAAATGGAGTTAAGGAATTTGGAATTTGGTATGTAAATTTAATAAAGAACCCACACAAAAAAAGCAAATTTTTTAGCTTGATTTTCCATGTTATGTTATCGATAAAAACCAGAATGTTATACACTATCAACGTAATACCGATGGAGGGGAGGGAGTATCAACGAAATCCGTTTTAAGCTCCTGGAAGACCACTGAGGTCATTTTTGGCCATGCCAGATATTTATTCCTTTTTATTTTTTTATCCCTCTTCCTGGGCCCCGAAACTAAAAATTATTTTCTCATTATGATACCGGTCAAAATCGATCAAATTTGGGAAATGGGCTTATATTAGCGATGGATTTGATATTCTAGAGTGGGGTTGACCTCGGATCAAAATTCAGTCATGCACAAATTTGGAGGAGGTATGCTGAGAGGCAACAAAAATCGTAAAAATTGTTTCTTTTTGTGCCAGTCAGTAGAAAATCAAAGGCTGTATAACTAATCCGAAAATCAGCTTCCTAGATCAGTTGGGAGGGGAGATATGGAGGTTTTCTCCCTTTTTATCCTTAAAAATAGGGGTTTCCTTTCTTATCTTCCCTCCAAATCACGCTAGACAATTTAAATTTGGTATATTGACTTGATAGAGGCCATACATGTGCTTTTTGGAAATTTGATTTTTCAGACCTGTTGCATCCCCTACCCAGCTCCAAAAAAGTGTTTTTTTGGTTAGGATTTCCTATTTTTTGAGCTTAACCCACTCATATCTCCCCTCCAAATTGATCTGGAAGCTTGAAATTTAGCATGTAGATTTAGTAAATGTTCTAGATATGCTATTTAAAGGTTTCAACTTTTTAACATTCTTAATAAGACCGTTTTTGGACATGCCAGATACTTCTTTTTATTTTTTTCCTTCAAACACTAAAACTATTTACTCTGCTCTATACCAATCAAAATCGCTTCAATTCGGTCCATCGACTCAATTTGGGGGTGTATTAGATATATATGAGGGGATGATTTTGGGTCAAAAATTAGTGATGCCCAAATTTGGTAGAAGGGGTGCTGAGGGGTCAAAAACGCAAAAATTAGTCCTTTTTGAGCCAATTGGTAGAGAATCAAAAAATCAACCTCCTAGGTCATTTAAGAGGGGAGATATGAGGATTTCCCACTTTTTTGACCTTGAAAAAGGGCTGTTTCCGGATTTTCCTTTCGAGGTTTCAACTTTTCAGTCTCCTTGCACCCCTTCACAACCCTGTAAAAGTGGATTTTTGGTCAGTTTTTCCTATTTTTTAAGTTTGTCTCCGGCATACCTTCCCTCCAAATTAAGCTAGAAAGTTGAAATTTGGTACATGGATTCAGTAGTTGCCCCAAAAGTGTCTTTTCTGGGTTCCAGATGTTTATTTTAATATCTACCTTTATCTCTACCAGCCTTACCAATGCTGTAGAAAAAACATCCCAGTGTGCATTTATTTTTTATTCCACGAATTGACAATTCCCTGAAAATCAGACTCGAAAAGCAACGCATTGCGATGCTTTTTCTTTCTCTTTTATTATATGTAGTTCTGAGTATGTGAGGTTCAGGAAGAATAAAGATTGATAATCTCTGTTGAAAAGAGAACAGCTTAAAAAGTGTCATTCAATTTTTCGAACTTTGGCTCACGTAGTTCTTAAAAGTCTTAAAATTTTCAACACAAACTTGATGAAGAAATTCGCATTCTCTTAATTTTCACACCGCTTAACATGGACTTTACCATCCAACATTATCCATTCAGTTATCCAAGGTGAAGAAAACTTTCATCTGATCTCAATTTTCAACTAACACGACACCGAGCCTGATACTCAACAATGACATAGATAGCGAAAACCTAGCGGAAAGTTACCGTGGCCAAAAAAATGTCTGTAGGTAAAATCTGATTTGGCGCAGATTAATCGCGAAAACCGTGAGCGTATAATTTCGCTGCTTGTCTTTTCCGAGAGAACAGAAAAACATTTTAAACGAAGAAAAACAAAACGGAAATAAGGATAATGCTGCGGCAATCCCATAGGAAAAATTCGCATTACCGTAATTCCTTTCATAAGGTCAAGAAAAATTGCGAAACATTAAAGTGCATCGCTTTTTTCATGGCGAAAACGTTTAAACGTACCTTTTGGGTAATGCTCGAGTAAATGGATACGCAAAAGTGAAATGGAAATAGCTATAGTAGATTCGTTACCCCAAGGCAAACGTTAAAAATGAATTTAAAAGATGAGGCTTTTCGGATGTGCCGGATATCAATTTATATAAGATACGATTGAAAAAAATGTTCATTTTGCGAACGAGACGCGATGTTAATCAGACGTCGTGGATTTTTTTTTTGCCCTTCATTCATTCGTGTTTGAATCGTATAAATGTTAATGTAACGTTTACCTAGATATTTACACCTTACGTTTGAGATTTATTCGTTAAGAAAAATTGAATTGACCGTTGACTGTTTGTTTTAATAATTTTTATTATATTGATTTGTTTCAGGTAATGAAAAAAAAATATCCGAGTGGTATTATTTATTTTCAGCTTTAAAAATAATGTCAATGCCTCAGTGGTGCATGTTGTGAAAAATATCGTATTTCTTGGAATATATAACGCGACCTTATATACAGGTACTTTTTTTACCCAACTACTTTCGGTATGTATCAATCTTCATTATATTTATATAACTAAAACTCCACCCCATTTTGAATTAAGCATACCATAGATGAATATGCCGACTAGCACGATATTTTTCCTCATTCACAGAACCGCAAACGATGTCTTAAAAACGAAATAATAATTTTCGATTCAACGTGTACTGTACATTACTAATCAAATCACAATCCTCTATTCATTTCACCTTTAAAAATGTATCTGGCTGCTTTTTAAAATGATTACAGTAACGTTAGCGGTTATAAAAATTAATATTCTTGACACTAAAAGCGAAGCTCTGCGACACGAAAACGCACGCTAACAACGTGAATCAAATTGTAACAAATGTCGAACTCGAAAGAAAATAATTGAATAATTTTTCAAACTTTCTAAATTACGTTTTGCATGCTTCGTAGCTCACTCGTGGTACTCGTCGTCGACGTCGACGTCGTCGTCGTTTCTCGTCCCAAACAACAACAACAACAACAATCGAGAAAAAAAAACCGAGAGTAACTCCTAATTCGCGATCGCTTAATGAAAATTAAACGCGTTTAGAGCGTATTCTAGCCCCCTTCCCTTCGCATTTTTCTTTCTGTTATACCATCAAAAACGAGGTAATAAAATTATATTATGATACAGGCGGAAAACGACAATCAAAAAGCTTTTAACAGTTGTAGTCGTCATATTTGGGACAATATTCTTAAAAATGAAAAATACTAGAGGAAAAAAAAAAAGAAAAAAAGAAAGAAAAAAGGAAAAGATAGATAGAGACGAAATACAAACTTAAAACAAAAGTAAACTTTTATGTACGAAAAACAACGTGGAAAATTGCTTGTTTAAAGATTGTTATACAAAAAGCGAAATAAAATGCGAGTAAACATCATTAGTTTTTAGTGTAATGGTTTTATCAAAGCGAAATTTTTTTTTCATTGTGGCTCTACTCGAGTGTTATTGAACAAATGGAAAAATTTTTCAACCCAATGGCATATAAAAAATGTAATATTTATTTTGAAGATTGACTCGGGCTCGTTATCGCGCCGCAAATGTTGGCGAAATGTAAAATTACCCCCCTCCCTCCAACCCCAAAAAAATTGTGAAAACAATGCAAAAAAGGCTTGAAATTAAGATCCAGTGAGATTTTCGTTGCTTTGAAGTGAGCATATTTTCGTTGACTGGCTACCATATCCATGTTTTTAAAATGCTGCGGGTCGATAACAATGTTAAATTTGCTCCAGAGGCATTTCGAGCCGATACTTAGGTGATAGGTAGGTACTTTCGAGAAGTATCCCCCACCAAAGTTTTAGCCCCCCGCCCTACTGATTTTCGAGCGGGACTCCAAGTGAGAATAACGTGTAAATTTTTTTTCTAAATGCTAATCGATCGATTTGCGCAATTTTTTGATATGTTGTAGACATATATGAAGGATATCTCTGAAAGAATCAACACCCCCTCTCACCATAATTGCCCCTCTCCCAAAGATCTTTTGAAAGTTTTATTAATTTTTTTAACAAGGATAATGGCTTCGTACAATTTTGAAATTATGTTTTTTAGATATATATTAGACCCCTTCAAAACATATATTTTTTTCAAAATTTTAGCTCGGGTGCGCTGTAGTCAAAATTTGAAAAAACTCAAAATAAGGGATTAAAATGGGAAAATATTCGAAATATTTTTTCATCGGAGAAAAAATTTCTGAAATCCTAATAATTTGTGTTCAGATACGTAGCAAGCGATATCGGAGAAGAGAAAAATTTCCGGTTATCCCTGTTGTGCTCATAACCCCCCTCCCCCCTCCATCAACCTCCCAAAGGCTATTCGCAAAATGGCAATATCGGTGTCGTTTTCATATGTTTCGAAGCTGCTGAACACGAAATTAAAGTCGAATTCGCAATAAGTACCTTATTTTCCGGGAATCTCGGCATAAAAGTGTATTTTTTCACTGTAATTTTGAAAAATCATTTAACTTTTCGAATTGGTACAAATTAGCTCGTTTCAGCTGATACGAATTTATTGAGACGATTTTTAATTGGTTTTCCTTTAAATGTGGGAAAATCAGTGATTTCATTAGCGACGATGGATTTGAATGGAAGCGTTTTTCTTTTCAATTCTAGTGTTTCCACTTCGTTCGGCAATGTAGGTATTTCCATCACGGTTTTTTTCGCATCCGTGTTTTGCAATTATGTCATCACCAAGGACCGTATTCTACATCCACGTTTTCGGTGCGATTCGCGAAATTTCGAGTAAAATGAGCCCCACATATATGGGGCCATATTTTGGCATTTTTAGTGTAGAAAATATGGTCGTATTTTGCATCCGTTTTTGAATCTTCATAATATTCGTTTTTCATATTACGTAATATTTTTTTTTCAGACTTCGTAATATTCATTTTTTATTTTAGACTTTGTGTGATTTGTTTCTTAGCCTTCGTAAGATTCTTTTTTAACTTTTCGTGATATTCATTTTTTATGCTTTATAGTATTCGTATTTCATTCTTTTGAATATTCGTTTTTTAGATTTCGTCATATTCATTTTCCATTTCTTGGCCGACAAACTGACTACCAAAGGTACCAGCATTTTGTGCCTACAATCAGTAAACTGTTTTCGTACAATTTTTACAATTTTTTTCCCGTGATCTTGCAAGTGTTACCTATAATTAGAGAATTTTTTGAAATTTTTTCCGAATAAAAAAATAGATAAAACTGTCGCAACGACAACGCCATATTTCAAAATTGCAGTGAAAAAATACACTTATTGTAAATTCGACTTTAATTTCGTGTTCAGGAGCTTCGAAGCATTAGAAAACGACACCAATATTGTCATATTGCGAATAGCCTCGATAGGGTTCGGTAGGGGCGAGGGGGTGCTTTATGCAGAATAGGGGTCCCTGAGAATTTTTCACCTCTCCGGTATTGTTTACTAAGTAGCTGAACACAAATTATTAGGATTTCAGAAATTTTTTCTCCGATGAAAAAATATTTCGAATATTTTCCCATTCTAGCCTCTTGTTTCGAGTTTTTTCAAATTTTGACTACAGCGCACCCTAGCTAAAATTTTGAAAAAAATATATGTTTTGAAAGGGTCTAATATACGTCTAAAAAGCATAATTTCAAAATTGTACAAAGCCATTATCCCTCTTAAAAAAATTAATGAAACTTTCAAAAGGTCTTTGAGGGAAGGTCAATTATGGCGAGAAGGGAGGGGGTGTTGGTTTTTTCAAAGATGGTCCTCATATGTGTCTACAATATATCAAGAAATTGCGTAAATCGATCGATTAGCATCTTGAAAAAAAAAATGTATATGTGTTTCTCACATGGAGGCCCTCTCGAAAATCAGTGGGGTTAGGGGAGGCTAAACCTTTGATGGGGAGATGTTTGTCGATAATACCTACTTACCACAACGTATAATTCAATCTGTTTGGGGGAGGGGGAGTTCAAAAATTACCTTGATCGTCATGGGTAATAGGTCTGGTATTGAAGAAAAGTGATATTTTGAATTTTTACCTTAGTCCAATGGGATCCTAAGTTCCAAAAATCCCTATTTTACAAGTACAGACAGGATAATTTTTTTTTTGCTCAAGATAGAAGATCGTTTTCGAAGTTTGGATATGTCAGGAGGTATGGAGGGGGGGGGGGGGGGGGAAATCGTTTTTTTTTTTGGTAATACGATTTTTTTTTTATCCGGCCGTTCTGGAGCATTGTGAAAATCTTAGTGAAATTAAAACTTTTGCTGGACGCTTCAGAATGCTTGGAAAACGGATTAGATTGATTCGGCAGATCTATATTAACATGTATACGAATTTTTGTTAAAAAACGTTGACGCGTTTTAAAATTTTTTAATTTAAAAATTTTTTTTCACTTGAAAACTAACCCCAAAAAAAACTTTTTTAGCTGTTCGGTTGGAAATTCTAGCAAAACTACTTCAATTCGTTTGAATGGGTCCCAATAGAAGTTCATATCCGGCTGTTCTAGAATATTTTAAAAATCCCGAAGAAAAATTTGATACATTGAATTTCGAAGTCCACGTTATGTAACTACCAGGTTCATTTAAAATGATTATATCGACCATTTCGTTTTTCAATTTTTCAAAATTTCAAAATTTCTAAAGTAAAAAAAAATTTTTTGGAGCCTCCAGAACGTCTTGGGTACGAATTTTCAAAAATTCAACAAAAATCCGAAAATGAACTTTAGCAGCTGAAAATTTGATTTCGAGGTTTTTTCGACATGCTATTTTGAACTAGACAAGTTTCGTTCAAATCGGAAGCACTCTTGTTAGTCTTAGAAAGGACAAATTGACGTTTTATTCTACTCTAATCTATCTCGACGGGGAGGGGGATGGTGAAGAATATTCACTCTTTCATGGTTTAATTGCATGCAAGCATAGCCTCCTCTCATACTCCTTCTCTTCCTCGCCATTCTGCGCGACACTACTCGACTACTGGGTCAAAAATTGTAAAAAGTCTGTTTCTATGGTCATTATTGATTGCCTGATTGGGCATTCATTCCTCAGTGTCTTGCATTCATCATTTAGAATTTCAAAATTTTTATTTACGTTACATAAATAGTCATATTTTGAATTTTCAAATCCTCCTCCCACCAATTATATATTAACCAATCAATTTGTGCAATTGAAAATTTAGGTACGAAAGTTTTTGACAAGCTGTTTCCATCTATCAAAGTTTTGGTTTAAATCGAAGCAGCCAGTGCTTTTGAGTGGTTCTCTAGTGACTATTCGATTTTGTATGAAGTGAGTTGTAAGTAGATAAAGAGCTGAAAAAACTAATTGAAATGTTTAGAATTTTTTTTACTCTAAATTTCTACCAATTAACGAAAGAAATTAATAGTTTGATTAGACATAGGCGGGTACAATGACCTAACTCATATCTGTTACCTATCATATCCGTAACACGACTTACGATACAATTTTTAACTTACTGGTGTAATCTAGAGCTACACGTACAAAGAATAATAACTTTACTGATCATCGCTTCATTGATAGAAAAGAAATATGATCACTTTGGAACACTATTGTTGTTGTTAGTTTCGAGATTGATTTCGTTATCAGTTAGCTGAACCGTGACGTCGTTTTTTTTTTTTTGCTAGGAAAAATCCTCATTTTATTTTATATTGGAAACTCCTGCATCTTCAGCATCCTCGTTTTGTCCTCGTTCATACACTTGTATCGTGTTTCCTGGCGATACTCTCATACGTCTTGATGGCCTAGCGTTGAAAATTGCTGCTAGTAACCCGCATATACAAGCACAGCAACAGCAGCACAAGCAAATGACTCCCAGTCCGATTATCAGTAAACTTATTCTAATATATTTAGCTAGGTATTCCAACCAAGACATAACAACTTCTGGACAATTATGTAGTCGTAAGTCGGTTGAATCGTCCAAGTTACATTGATCTTCGTTCCCTATGAAAATAGAGTCGAATTATATTAAGAGAGGGTTTCTGTCCGTTAGTCGTACTTATACGAAGAAAATTATCTGTTGATGAAAAACACAACGATAATAATAACATTTTAAGTACAGGATTGTTTCTTTACTTAGAAGTGCTTCGCATGGTAAACTTCCGGGGAATGTGATCTTCTCCTCCACTTCTTCAATACTATCCAACCAGCCTTTCAACTTTCTACACTCGCATCCGACAATATTATTCGTATCCATTGCGAAAAGTCTCATTTTACATAAAGCTGCTATACTTTCGAGTTGGAATTTTTTCATCGGATTTTGTGTAACATTTAATGCTTCCAGCGAATGACGTATGTTATCGTGAAACCAGGGAATTTCGTCCATATTGCTATGCATTAATACTAGTGAAACGAGTTTAGCACTGTTGCTACAATCGAACTCGAAGACACCCCTTATTATGTACAAGTTTTTCAGGTTTTCAGGCGCCAACCATGAATTATTTTTACCGTTGAAGGTACCGTAATCGAAAGATAAATATTCTAATGAGGGTATATTGAATAATGATTTTCTTAAATTTTCTTTTTAAGCTTCCGAGACCTGCAATGCGCTATCAATTTGCAAGCGGTCGATACGAAACTGTAGATCATTCAATTGTTTGAATTTTTGAAACACACCCAGCTTGGTTATTAGTAAAGCACCTTTTTCATTAATGATTGTTAATTTCTGTAAAATAAAGTACGTGATAATTTACATGTTAATAAGTTGAAAAAGATGAAAAGAATTTTACATTAGAGAATCAACATGAAACAATATTTTTTTCAACGGGTGTAATTACGTACTTTGATATTATCAGCAATATTATCGGGAAGAATTGTATTTTCGTTCGAAGATGATTTACACGTAACAGTCATAGCATCCTCATTCACACAATTAAATTGTGCCAAAGATGAATGTCTGCAAGCTATTGTATTTTTAGTTGGAACAAAAAATAATTCGAATTATTGAAAAGAAAATTTAATGATCACAAAACAAAAACTTTTCTGTAAGACATACCCAAAAGGTATCCAGCGACGGAATATACCAAAATTTTGAAAAATACTTTCAAGTTTTCAATCATCATCCATAATTTTTTTTTACATTATAATTAAGAAAATATTTGCTAACATACTAAAAAAAAAAAAAACTCAAATTTTTCTCATTTAGTGATAAGTATTAGAATCTTTATTATCAGTCAACTGCCTACCGTTACCAACATCAAAATATGAATGTTTATGCAATTATATTAAACAACAATTTTCATTATCGCCAAAGGCAGCCAAAAGTTTCTACATTTTAGTTTTTTAGTTACAGTGTGTTCCATATGAAAAGGGACTAAATACTATGCTCATTTCTGCTGCTAAAGTCTACCACTTTTTTGGGGTAATTTTGTTCTTTGTTTAGCCAAAATATTCCAGAAACAATGCGTGTTCCTGTTGTCATTTCAGTTATTGGTCATTTTAATTATTACCTCATATTGATCGCAGGAATTTAAATAGAACTAAGCGAAAAAATTTCGAAATTGGGAATTTCATACTATATCCAAAAATTATCCTTTTAAATCAATTAGGAGGGGTGATATGAGGGATTTTTTCTTTTTGGCCTTGGAAAAGGGCTATTCCTCCCCTATCTTCCCACCAAAATGAGCCAGGAAGTTGAAATTTGATATGTACATTCAGTAGTGGTCTAGATGTGTCTGTTGGAGGTCTGTACTTTTCAGTTCCATTGTACCTCCTCCCTCCCGGTACCGGAATGGTGGGGTTTTTGATAAGGTTTTCTCATTTTTCTCATTTTTTGAGTTTGTTTCTTGCGTAATTCTCCTCCAAATGAAGCTAAGAAGCTTAAATGTGGTATGCATATTTAGTAGGAGCCTTAGATGTACCTTTTGGGGGGCTCGACTTTTCAGCCTCATTGCACCCCTTCACATCCCCAAATATGTGGTTCTTTGATCGTTTTTTCTTAATTTTTAAGTTTGCTTCTCACATAACTCTCCTCCAAATTGTGCTAAGAACCTAGGTATGCATATTTATTCGAATCCCTAGATTTTCCTTATGGGGGCTCGTCTTTTCAGCCCCATTGCATCCCCCCCCCATATGTGCCTTTTTGGCTATTTTTTTTTAATTTTTGAGTTTTTTTCTCGCATAACTCTCCTCCAGATTGTGCTATGAACCTGAAATTAGGTATGCATATTTAGTAAGAGACCTACATCTGCGTTTTAGGGGATCGACTTTTCAGCCCCATTGCACCCCTTCATATCCCCAAGTATGTGGTTCTTCGGTCATTTTTTCTTAATTTTTGAGTTCGTTTCTCGCATAACTCTCTTTCAAATTGTGCTAGGAACTTGAAATTAGGCGTGTACATTTAGTAGGGACCCTAGTTATGTCTTTTGAGGGTGTCGACTTTTCAGCCTCATTGAACCTTTCCCATCCTGAATGCAAACATCGCTTTGCGATGTTTTTTTTTCACCGGATATTCTCGTAGAATAAGGAAGATTTATATGGTGATTTCGAGAAATGTGTTATGTCTGCTTGTTAACTATTTTTAGAAGTTCGCAAAGCACGCATAAGGACGAATGACCGCTCAAAAGACAGGTCTTCAGGTGTAGATTGATATGTGGGGGTTGATTTTTTGAAATATAAAACAATAAGCGAGAGTTAATTAAAAAGCGCTATTTTGGACAGTACCGAAAGGCGGTTTTTAATTAACACTTCGAGTTATTTCGTTTTTTTGTTCATTTCGCTGTGTTATTTGTGAATCTTTTGATATTACCCCCCTCCCCCATAACTCATCCCATCTACCTCAAACGGAGCTTAGGGGCTAAAATTATGTCTGTAGGGCTAATCTTAAATGTTCTACACGTCTATGGAAAAATTTGTGTTTTTTTTTTTTTTTTTTTAGTGTAATACTTGGGGTAGCTCCCTTGTTAGTAATGAAATAGTAAATTGACATTTGATTCTACTCTAATTTCTCTTGAATATTGGAAATTTGAATAACATCTTAACAAGGATTACGGTGGAAAATATTCACTCTTTTTGTGGTTCAATTGCATGTATGCATAGCACCCTCCTCCTCTCCAATTCTTGGTTGGTAATTCCGAATGAAAACCTTTTTTTTTTGACACACAAAAAGCGTGGCTTTGCATTAAAAAAAAAAAATTGATCGACAATATATTAATAAATACGTCTAAATTTCGGATGTTTCCGACAGTTTCCTCTCCAATCTCAGCGATACTATTTGATTACAAGGTCGAACATTGTTAAAATGTCTGTTTGTATGGTCAATATCGATTACCTGATTGGGAATTCATTCCTCAGTGTTTTGTAATTGTTCGTTATGAATTTAAAAATTTTCATTTTTGTTACATTAATAGGCATATCCACCCCCTCCCCACCCCCAAACATAGACATTAATCGGTTTGTGCGGTTGAAAATTTAGGTACGAAAGGCTGTTTATATGGTATTAAAGTTTCGTATCAATCGGAGTAAGTTGTGAGTAGATGAAGAGCTGAAAAAACTAATTGAAATGTTTAGAATTTTTTTTTACTCTAAATTTCTACCAATTAACGAAAGAAATTAATTGTTTGATTAGACGTAGGCGGGTAGTACAATGACCTAACCCATATCTGTTACCTATCATATACGATACAATTTTTAACTTACTGGTGTAATCTAGAGCTACACGTACAAATAATAATAACTTTACTGATCATCGCCTCATTAATATCAAAAAAAATATGATCATTTTGGAACACTATTGTTGTTGTTAGTTTCGAGATTGATTTCGTTATCAGTTAACTGAACCGTGATGTTGTTTTTTATGCTATAAAAATCCTCGTTTCTTTCTATATTGGGAACTCCTGTACCTTCGGAGCTATTCGCCAACCCCATCTGCTCTGTAGCGTCTTGATAGTCCACCGCCGAAAATTAATGACATTATAGCGCATATACAAGAGCATATACAGGCACAGCAACAGCAGCACATGCAAAGTGATAGCAGTGTAGATAAGAATACACTCATTCCCCACAGCCTAGCGAGCCACGAAAACCAAAATAAAAAGGCTTCTGGACAATTCTGTAGTCGTAAATTATATGATTCTCCCAAGCTACATTGCTCTTCGTTATCTATTGAAATGTCGAATTAGGATAGCTTTTCTGCCCGTTAATATACTTATTCGTGGAAAATTATCTATTAACGAAAAACGCCACGATAATAAGAATATTTTGAGTACATGATTATTTCATTACCTTCGAGTTTCTTGCAAGATAAATTTGCTTTGAAGTCGACCTTTCTTTTTTCGGTTTCTTCGAGATAATCATCGAACCAGGATTTCAATTTTCTGCACTCGCATTCGACAATATTATTCGTATCCATTGCGAAAAGTTTCATTTTACATAAAAATGATATACTTTCAACTTGGAATTTTTTCATCGGATTTTGTGTAATATTTAGTGCTTCCAGCGAATGACGTATGTTATCGTGAAACCAGGGAATTTCGTCCATATTGCTATGCATTAATACTAGTGAAACGAGTTTAGCACTGTTGCTAAAATCAAACTCAAATACACCCCTTACTATATGCAAGTTTTTTAGGTTTTCAGGCGCCAACCATGAATTATTTTTACCGTTGAAGGTACCGTAATCGAAAGATAAATGTTCTAATGAGGGTATATTGAATAATGATTTTCTTAAATTTTCTTTGGACGCATCCGAGACCTGCAATGCGCTATCAATTTGCAAGCGATCGATACGAAACTGTAGATCATTCAGTTGTTTGAATTTGTGAAATACATCGTGCTTGGTTATTAGTAAAGCTCCTTTTTCATTAATGATTATTAATTTCTGTAAAATGAATCACACGATAATTCACATGTTAATAAGTTGAAATAGGTAAAAAGAATTTTATAATAGAACCTCAACTTGAAACAATATTTTTTTCAACGGGTGTAATTACGTACTTTGATATTATCAGCAATATTATCGGGAAGAATTGTATTTTCGTTCGAAGATGATTTACACGTAACAGTCATAGCATCCTCATTCACACAATTAAATTGTGCTAAAGACGAATGTCTGCAAACTATTGTATTTTCAGTTTGAACAAAAAATAATTCGAATTATTGAAAAGAAAATTTAATGATCATAAAATGAAAACTTTTCTGTAAGACATACTCAAAAGGTTTCCAGCGACGGAATATACCAAAATTTTGAAAAATACTTTCAAGTTTTCAATCATCATCCATAATTTTTTTTTTACACTATAATTAAGAAAATATTTGCTAAAATACTGGGAAAAAAACTCAGATTTTATTCATTTTGGCGATACTTGAATTTTTATCATCATTCAAGTGCCTATTGTTACCAACATCGAAATATGAATGTTTATGAAAACAGCTATTTTCATCATCGCTAGCGACAGCCAAAAGTTTCTACTTTTTATTTTTGTGGTTGAATTTTTTTCCCAAAAATTTTTCAGCTAGTTTTTTTTTACTGTTTTCTTTTTTTACCTATATGATAAAAAATGCTCACCAGGATAGGCCAAATTTTGATAGTTTTTGAAAATTTGCAAACAGCGAGGTCCCAATATTTACGAAATTATATCAAAATAATGTGTTAAAATATTAAATTTGCAAAACCGGCTCAAAGTTTGCTCTTTTCAAAAAATCAAAAAAAACAATGTTTTTTTGAAATTTTTTTTTTAAAATTGGAGAAATACTTACACAAATGTATTTATCCCCAAAATTATCATTTTTGACAAATTTTCGCTATTTTCCCTTTTTTTAAAGATTTCTAAAAGGATGTTATCATTTGTTTTTTTTTTTACAATTTTCAGAAAAAATATGAAAGAATTTTTTTTGACATTTCCTCTTCAAATGGATGTAGGACAGTCTATTTTAGATGATTAGAAGCAATATGTCAATTTTGTGCTCCAACAGATTATTTTTCAAAAGGACTTCATGATGAACATTTTTCAGGTCTTTTAAAATAAATTTGCTAAAAATTTAAAACATGCATTTCTCAAAAAAGTTATGAAAGAGAGCGCATTTTACTTATTTTAAACCCTAAAATAAAAATTTCAATTTTTTTTTAATTAACTATTATCTGAGAACCCATGTAAAGGGTACAAGCGATGAAAACTGATCTTAAATCAACAAAGGTTAGCAAACTTTACCTATTTCACAGTAAATTTACTGAAAAATGAAACAAATTTTAAACGTAACACCGAAAACACACTTTTAGAAATTGACTCCCCAGCTTTAAAACATATCCATGTCGAAAAAGTTTCCAATGATTTTTGAAAAAAATTTTCAAAAAAAAACTATTATTTAAGCACTTGTAAAAAGTTATCGATGGTGGATAAAACTGAAATATTTCGCTTGAAATTTATGCCCTATATTCATTTCAGGAGGCCGCAGACGTTTTACTTTTTCAAACTAAAAAAAGAAACAACCCCCCCCCACTCCCGCCTATATCTTTCCCTCCCTAATTTGTCTGGAAAACCAACTTTTGGATAAATTGCAAAATTCCTATGTTTTATTGATGGACTAGAAGTATTGGACTAAAATTTTGAATATGACTAAATATTGACCCAAAGTCATGTATTCGATCTAACGTCAGACAAGTGACTGCCTGGTATCGAGAGTTGGTATTGATCGAGTCGAGTGAACGATTGGAGGGGGATATAAAAAGGAAAATGTACACAAAGTCATTTAATAAATTTTCATGTTGAAAACCATCTGAAATTCAGAACAGTGCACTAAGGAAGCGATGCTCTATGGACGAAAAAATTGATTCTCTGAGGAAATTGTGCAATCGCGTTTAAAAAACCAATGAAGAAATCACTAAAATATCTCCAGAAAAATGCAGTTTTTGATTATTGAGAGTATCTTTTTTTTGGCTAAATTTTACCTTCTCCCCGACCACCCTTTAGAACAATCGTGTGAAGGGGCGAATTCAATCTTTGGTTAACGAAGTGAAATTGTTAATTGAATTGTCTGAATTGTTCGGTGTTGTTTTCTTTTTTTCAAATACAGAATGTTGATAATTTAATTACGATTGTGATAAGAGCCCAATAAAGAATTGGGCGTCCCATAAACTTCGATTCTACTCCTGAACGTTTCAATTTCTTTTTCTTCTTCAGACACGAATCTTTCAAATCATTGGCTTTTTCAAAGTCATGTTCTGCACATGTTGCATCTGTAAGTAAAATCAATATTAGTCCACCTATCGCATGATATACGTAGATATATTTATCTGGTTGAAACCATTCTGTGTGGACCATTAAAATTTCTTTGTGCTTTTTTAGCCTGATTTTCTGTCATGTTGTCGATGAAAACCAGGCTATTACAATCTATCGACTAACAGCAGTTGGGGCGGGGGGAGGGGAGAATACCAACGAATCCGTTTTCAGATCCAAGAAGGCTATTAGGACAATTTTTGGTCATGCCAGATATTTAGTTTTATTTTTATCCCCCCCTCCCCAACATTAAAATTATTTACTCTGCTCGATGCTGACCAAAATGGCTCTAATTTGATCAATCGGCCCAGTTTGGCGACGGATTAGATATATATAACTAGGGATGACCTTGGGTTTGATTTCAGTTTTGCCCCATTTTGAAGAAGGGGTGCTAAGAGGCCGATAATATAAAAATTGTTCTTTTTTTAGCCAATCGATAGAGAATCCAAAGTTGTACAGCGTATCTAAAAATCAACGTCCTAGGTCCAGTAGGAGGGGAGATATGAGGGTTTTCTCTTTTTTGCCCTTGAAAAAAGTCACTTCCTCCCCTATCACCCCGCTAAAATGGGCTAGGAAGCTGAAATTTGGAATCTACATTCAGTAGAGTCCCTGGATGTACCTTTTGGGCGTCTCAGCTTCAACTTTTCCACCCCATTTCATCCCTTACAGTCCCAATTATGCGATTTTTCGATTTTTTCTTATTTTTTGAGCTTGTCCGTTGCATAACTCCCCTCTAAATTGGGCTAGGAAGTTGAAATTGGGTGTGTACAGTCAGTAAGCACTGTAGATGTGCCTTTTTGGAGATTTTGGACTTTCTAGCCCCATCGAACCCTTCCTATCCCCAATGTTGATTAGGGAAAAAGCATCACTTTGCTATACTTTTTTTCAATTCTCATTATTCTAATATGTCACGAAAATCAGACTAAGAAAGCATCGCAAAGCGATCTTATTTTTTTTTTTTTTATGTACTAAAGAGGTAAAAGTTTAATTACTTATGTCTGTTCCACACGTTAAACTGCCGACGAAACTGAATTTATTTTTCGTTTCATCGGCCCATGCTTTCCATTTTTTAAACCATTCTTTCATCCTCCTGCATTCGCAGTCTGTAACCGAAACATTGTGCATTTCGATAATATGTATTCTACAAAATCTAGCTAAAACATCAACAGTCAGCTTATTCATCGGATTAGACGACAATACTAATTTCCTGAAAAAAGCTATCGAAGTTTCGTGCAAAGGAGGCAGTTTGGTTATTTGATTTCTCTCCAAACGTAATCCAGATAAGGTGGTGCATTCCGTAAGATCGTACTCGAACACAGAATTGGACAAACGAAATTTGATCATGCTAGGAGGTAATTTCCATTCGTAATTTTGTTTATTGAATACTTCGTATTCGATTGATAAACTTTTCAAAGTAGGTAGATTAAATATTTCCGCACTCAAATGGCTCTTTGTGGTCGAATCGAGCAATGTTTTTGAAATATGTAAACTTGTGCTGACGCTGATTTCAATAGTTGATAAGTTTTTGAAACGACGAAATGTATCAATCTGGGTTATGGCTAATGTACTACCGTTTCTCGCATCTATAAGAAGGAGCTGTGTAGAAAAATTTTACACGTATAATGTAAGAGGTTATGAACGCTTTTAGGTGGTATGTAATATCAATACGCTTACTTCGACGTTGTAAGGAATAATATTAGGAAGCTGTAGAATGGAGTTTGTGTGTGATTTACAAAGGACCGACAAACTTTCGGAGTCCATACCGCGACATTCGAATTCTTGGTATTCTTGTTGAAAGCTTATATGGATCGTGTATCCTATGACGAATTTAATACGGATACGGTAACGAGAGAAAAATACAGAAGTACGGATTGATTTACTAATAATGTTCATGTGGGAACTTGCCTGCGATGAATATAACAACTATAATATTCATCGTGTTGAAAAATTGTACTTTGGCTAGTAAATATGCGATGTGTAGTGTACTATGTCTACCATAGTTGTATAATTAATCGTTTTTTTTTCTTCTTTGAATTACGACTAAATTAGGACCTTATTCATGTGTTACGGAATCTACTTGTTGACACTGATAAGGCGAAAAATCAGTAATCTACTGTAATTTTAATGTACTTCAATTTCAATAGCTGCGTATTTCTTGATTTTGGAACGTAAAATTACGTTTTTAAATCACTCATTAATCATCGTCGTTTTCAACTTTTTAAGTGCATATCACTGGATGATACCATATTACGTCATTCAATATTTCTATTTAAAATATTTAAACCTACAAGACCACCCTTGTCAACTTTTTGTAAATGGGTATAGAACTATAGATTGCAGTTTTAACCATTTTCATCAATTCAAAAAATTAATTCTTAAAGTTGAGCTGAAGACTATTCACTTTTTACTTTCATCTAAACATCTCATTTCCATTCAAGCCTGTCAGTTTTCATAGGTTATGGCATTATGGCCCCTATCAAATTGTCACCTTGTCCTTGTCACTGTTACCTATAGCTATCCGAACTTATTGCCAATCTACTCTTAGTATCTTTCAAAAATGAAAAATAAAAATGATAGTTTGATCGTGAATTAAATGATTATACGCCACAGTTAGCAATTTTTCCCATTCTTTTGATCTTTTCTCATTGAAATTTAAGGTCCTATCCTTGTCACCTGTGTCACCTGTCACTTCTATTACTAATTGCCTGTCGTCAAGATATTCCTCATGGTTTTAGTTTGATTATTTATTTAGCTGATTTGAAAAAACCTACTTCAATATGTTTTATTTTTATCCCACAATATTTTCATTCTTCATCTACGAGTCGAAAATTGTTTAATGCAAAATAAAACGCCCTGCGGAACATGCCCATCTATCTTGTCTTGTAATGAAAGGCTATGGGGGGTTATCAATGATAAATTTGCCCCCGAGCGATTTCGGGCTGATACTTAGGTGGTAGGTAGACACTATCGAGAAACATCCCTCACCAAAGTTTTAGCCTTCCAACCCCACTGGCTTTCGAGGGATATAGCTTTAGGAGAAAATCACGTATAAATTTTTTTTGAAGATGCTAATCGATCGATTTGTTCAATTTTTTGATATGTTGTAGGCATACATATGGGATATTTTTTTTAAAATCAACGCTCCCCCCCCCATAATCGCCTCCCCAAATGCCCTTTTGAAAGATTTATTATTTTTTTTAATATGGATAATGGCTTCGTACAATTTTGAAATTATGTTTTTTACATCTATATTAAACCCCTTCGTAGCATATATTTTTTTTTCAAAATTTTCATTCGGCTGTGCCATAGTCAAAATTTGAAAAAACCCAAAATAAGGGGCTAAAATGGGAAAAGATTCGAAAAATTTTTTCATCAGAAGAAGAATTTCGAAAGTTCCAATAATTTGTGTTCAAATACGTAGTAAACGATATCGAAGAAGTGTAAATTTCCCAGGGTCCCCTATTTTCCTCATAACACCTCCCCCTCCTGCACATCAACCCCCAAAGTCTATTCGTAGAATGGCAATATTGGTGTCGTTTTCATATGTTTCGAAACTCCTGAACATGAATTTAAAGTCGAATTCGTAATAAGTACCTTATTTTCCGAGAATCTTGGCATAAAGTGTGTTTTTTCACTGCAATTTTGAAATATTCGATTTTTCTTCTACATGCGTTATACATATCGATGTTACCGCTTTCATCTAACATTTCAAATAAGTACAAATTAGCTCGTTTCAGCTGATACGAACTGGTTCGAAGGATTTTTAATCGGTTTCTTCTAAATGTGGAAAAACGGTGATTTCACTAGCGATGATGGATTTTAGACTTCGTAGGATTCAATTTTGACTCTTCGCGATATTCATTTTTTATGCTTTATGATATTCGTTTTTCGTACTGTAACATTCGTTTTTCTTTCTTTCAGATATTCGTTTTTTAGATTTCATCATATTAATTTTCCATTTCTTGACCGACAAACTAACTAACTTTGTATCATTTATGTTCGGCCTCGTAGTTTTTCACCCAACGTACAAGTGTTTCGTACTTACAATCAATAAACTGTTTTTTTTTTAATTTTCAAAATTTTTTTCTCGTGATTTTGGGTGGTGAATTTATGAAATTTGTTCTGTGCAAAAAAAAAAAAATAATCTTAGGCAATTGTCGTAATAACAACGTCGTATTTTCAAATTGCAGTGAAAAAATGCACTAATTGTGAATTCAACATTCAATTCGTGTTCAGGAGCTTTGAAACATATGAAAACGACACCAATATTGTCATTCTGCGAATAGCCTTTGGAGGGTTAAACATGGGAAGATCCATCAAATGATTTATATCCTGAAAACACTAAACATTTGAAGTCTCTTTTATGTTCATACCTAGCCACGTAGGCATAAATGAAAATGAAGAAATTTTCCAACAAGTTGAATCTGCCATGGTTCCTCCCTACTTAATCTAACATCAGTAAAAGATATAAAAATTTTATTAGACAACATCGAACTCGAAAACTGGCAAAATTTGTGTTCCCAAAAAACACAAAACAAACTCTTTCAACATAAAAAAAAACCTATAAAACCCTAGAAACACTGTTCAGAGGAAATAATTATCATCCGGCTCCGCATAGGACACACCAAACTCACACATAACTAACTCTTCTTAAAAACTCTCCACATTGTTTATAATCAGAATAATTTTTAATAGTTTGGCGGGATTTCTCTTTGATTGAGATTGGATTTTGGTCGAAATTTTTATAACTAGCCATAGTTAAATTGATTTCAGGAATTTTTAGTTTCCAAGGCGGATATTTGATATGTTCGTGAAGGAGGGCTGGTAAGGGCTGGTAAATTAATATTGTAGTTTATTAGAGTGTTATGAAGGTGAGAGATTGGATTTTTATCAATATCCACTTTATAAGGTACAATACGTCCTGTGAGAAATCATCTTATCTTCTTTGAAAAAACAGCTTAAAATAATGTAGGGTGATGTATACGATAAACTTTGCTTTACATAACTTATTTCTCACGATTTAAATATTAGATTATCATAAACACAGTTTCACAAATTACATTATAGCCTTTTTGTTGAGAGGTCGATGCGCGTAAAATTACATTATGTCGGGTATATATAAAATAAATTGATCGTAATGAGGCGTCCTTAAAAGGTAAGATACTATTAGTTTTACGTTTTATGGAACATTCGAGAAATTCATAAAATTTTGCTCTTCTCTCGTCTCACTCTCTCCCAATAGAATCATCTGTACACTCTCAAGTTGAATTTAATGCTCAGTTGCTCCGTAAATTTTCCGGAAGTAAATTTATGGCAAAATTACCTGGATGGGCCATTTTAATGATGTACTATAAGGCGATTTTATTGCCTTGTCCGAAACGCTTAGAAATTTATGTGTTGTTGGGATTTCGCTGCCAGATCGGTTGTGTACTTATACTGTACAAACGCATTCTTGAAATAGTAGAAAATAATTTTAATTGTAACCTGTAACAGTTTCAATGTAGTCTACATTCTTTCATATTGTTTTTTTTTCGCTTAAAAATAATTACGTGACGAACACTGAACGCTGCAGTGTGCAGACAAAGCGAAGTATGCACAAAATTACAAAAATTCTGATTCATAAAAAAAAGCATCGCTTCCCGATTTTTAGCCTGATTTTCTACGTCATATTGTCAATGAAAACCAGGATATTACAGTCTATCGAGCAGCGGCAGTTGAGAGGGGAGAGGGAATATCAACAAAATCCGTTTTGGGGTCCTAGAAGACCATAAGACAATTTTTAGCCATGTCAGATGTTTATTTTTATTTTTTTATTTTTTTTCACCAAGCATTAAAATTATTACTCCGCTCGATACCGACGAAAATCGCTCCAATTCGATCAATCAGTTCAGTTTAGCGGCGAATTTAATATATCTGAGTGAGGATGACCTTGGGTTAAAATTAGGTTTTGCCCATTTTTTGGAAGAGGAGGTTCTGAGGGCCCAAAAACGAAAAAATTGCCCTTTTCTAAACCAATTGATAGAGAACCAAAAGTTGTACAACATATCCAAAAATCATCCTCCCAAATGAAGTAGGAGGGGAGATATGGGGGTTTTCTCCCTTTTTGACCCTTGTTTTTCGCCCTTGCAAGTTACGATTTCTGAAAAATTTCATTCTCGCTTCGCTCGGGTATGCTTGCTTATTCCTCATTTCTTTGTTTTTGAGAACTGAAATTCATATTAGTTAACGTCTTTATGCAGGAATGTCACCATGCAGGGGACAAGGGAGCAGGCAACACCTCCCTGGTCAACTGTAATAGTTGGTAAAGAACTGATAAGTTGTAAAAAGTGACAAAAAACTAATATAGAAAAAAGAGAAAAATTTTGCCAATCACAAGAACTTACTAACATGAATTTGAACTCCCAAAAAGCAATTTCAGGGCCAAAGGTCACAATTTTTTTCAAAATTTTACGCTCGCTTCGCTCGGACAGTTCATAATTATTACAATCTTTGTAAGAGGTGAGTTCTTGAGAAGTTGAATTTTTTTTATTGCACGCCCTATACGAAAAAAAAGAGTCACTGTTGAAGTTATTCCGTCAGTGACTATAATTTTATCAAATAATGGAGGGGGGGGGCAAATTTTAGAAACCAACAGATTTTTGAGGCCGCAAATTTAAAAAAAAAATTGCAAAAAATGACAAATTATTGAAATTTTTAAGATTTGAGATTTCTAAAATTTTTGGTTCAAAATTTGCTCGGACACTGTTTGTTTTTTTGTAGTTCTCAAGTCTGAAAAACTGTACTGTCAGCGGTGTAAAAGCGGAAGGGGAGCAACGATTTTTCCTCCGTAAAAATTAATTTTTATAAGCGAAACAACGTTAAAATTCTTTAAATTTTAGAACCTAAAAATGCGTCAAAATGCCAATTTTTCAACTCCTATTTTTACAAATTTTGCAAAATTTTCACCTGCGCTTCACTCAAACTATGTACTATAATGTCTACTTCTTAAGAAAAATTCTTAGAAATCACATTCCCCTCTTCCAGCCAGATATTGTCATGCCACTGAATACTCTGGCAGGGGATGGTGGGAGGGGTCTGTTCCATGTAAGTCCGGAGGGTGATAAGAAAAAAAGTTCCCCCGGCAGAGAATTCCTTGATAAGCTACTGATGCTGTGTGTAGATCTACTTTTCAATAGAACTTCTTCACTCTCTATTACCTCTTGAAGAAAATTTCAACTCCCACCTTGAGAAATTTCAGATAACGCCACTATTTGAAATGGAGTGAAAAATTGAAGAGGCGTCGATTCAAATATTTTAAAAATAAGAAATAAAAATTATGTTAGGTATATTTTGAAAAACAAAATATGCTTTTCGATATTTGCAAAGGTTTTAGAAATATAGATGAAAATTTTAATTGGTGGAAGGGGGTAGCTGGGACTCCTATTCTTTTTGCGGGACCTCATTTGGTTTATTTATCGGTAAGAATTTTTGGGCCAGTCTGCGCCAGGACAGGTCTGAAAAGTAATTTCAGATCATACGATTACAATTTAGTCGCGATGCTTTTTCAGCTCCATTTTCTTGAAGTATTATAACATACCAAATTTCGGCTTTCTAGTTCAATTTGTTGGGGAGGATAAGGGAGGAACAGCTCTTTTTTCAAGGTCAAAAAGGGTAAAAACGCAAGAGGTTGTAGGTTTAGTTATGTTTTTTTGTTTTTATTCAAATTTTTTTGAATTTTGAAAAGCATAATCTCAACCCCTTTGATTTTTCGAGTATGCTAACCATTATACACGTAAGTCTCATGAGTTGACCTATCGCTAGTATCAGGATGACGAGGCTAATGCGAAACACCCAGTACTTGGGCGAGTGTTATTGAAGTTAGAAAATTATTTTTCGTTCGCAATTTTTGAATCAGTTTTTTTTTTCCTTCTCGTTGAAAAAGTATGAAGAACATGAAGTTTAGAAATTTCATTGTTCGTTGAAAGTTGTGCAGTTGGCTTCATTTCTAATTGAAGTTGTAAAGAAAGAATTAAGCCAGTTTTCCTTCAGTAGTTAATTTGAAAGCTGTGTAGTTCACGTTTCCAATATGATTAAAAAATTTCTCGTTTTCTTACATGTTCTTCTATTACAGTAATTAAAATCTTCGCAAAAACTTATTTCAATGGAGGAATGTAAGTAATTGCCGCAAATATACGTATAGAAAAAAACCTTGTATCGAAGCTGTAAAAAGTTTTAATAGATTAACTCTGGCTGAAAACACAATCGTTCGACATTTGCGTACGCAAATGACGTTTCGAATAGTACATTGTGTTACAAAAATATTACATTTAAGCGTGTGTATTTGGTAAATACGTACGTACATATATTCTCGGTAATGTATGCATTGTATACATAAAAGAAGAGGTTCTTTTTCTATTTCCAAATTGAATCACACATCAGCGTCAAAGCAAACTTGGAAAAAGTATCACTGATAGCGAGTTTTTCTACATTAAATGAACGCGCACTTTGAATCAAGAAGAAGAAGAGAAAAAGTAGAAAAAAAATGAAAGAAAGCGTATAAACGCACGCCAAAGCAACTTGGAGAAATATCTCATTTTGTAGTACATTTTGTAAAAATATTCGCGTTCGTTCGGGTTCGAAGAAAAAAAAATCAACAAGTTTTTACGAATCAGAATATTTTGAAATAATCATACAGGCGAGAAATATTTTTATAGAAAACATCGATGACAATGGTACCTATACCTACCTATGCGAAAATATTCAATTTTATTTTGCGTTTAAACCTATTCGAATGTGCGGCGAATTCGTAATTTTGTTACTTTTGTTGATGTTTTGCCATGTATTTTTATTTATTATCATATTTTATCTGATGATAAGATTGGTAGATGTATTATGCCTTAAAGAGGCTAGAAATGAAAGTAATCACTGAAATGAAAACATATTTTGTAAGCGTGAATCGAATGTGAGCAAGGTAAACAAGAAGAAAGTATACGAACTGGCGTAAAGTTTACCTACCGATGCTTTCATAAAGGTTGGAATTGATTACAAAAGGTCATTTAGAGTGGTGCATGTTTGAAATACTTATTAGTATGTACGAAGGAAGATGTGATTAGCAGATACTTGATCATGTATGAAAATGAAACCATGATATTTTAAGTGTAAAAAAAATTCTGAGTATTCTATTCAGTGGTTGATGAGCCATTTATTATGAATTCGAAAATTGTATGCATTATATTCAGAACTAGACTTTCAAGTTCTAGAGCTGTTACAGCAAGAAGTGGACTTTTTCTACGTGGTAATCTTGAAAAACCTTGATTCTGTGTCTAAAGGTGCACCAAAAGCAAGGTTAGAAAGCTAAAATTTGGCATGTACATACTACATAAATAAGTATATCAGATCAACTGGACGTGATTTCAAATTTACAAAGCCCTTACAACGTTCTGCAACACCAATTGAAGGATTTTTGAAACGTGTTTACCAATTTTCAAAATTACTCGTGACTTGCAAAAGGTTTAATCACAAAAAGGTGAATTCGTACGGACAGATTTTTGAAAGCAATTTTATGATTAGCTCATATCTTAAAATGTATAGTAAAAAAATTGTCTCATTTCGATTTATGTCCAAAACTACAATCAGACTGCTTTCGGTGGCTCTATTTCGCAAAATGTTCCCCGAAATCATTCGAAAAATAGATTAGTCCTTTCTTAAATAAAAATTAAGCTGAATATAACGAAAGCCTTTGCATGGGGCGAGGCAGGGGGAAGTATGGATGGTTCCTAGGGTGAGCCAAATCTTACCAATGATGGGGTCACAATGTTTGCGAAATGACCTCAAAAGAATATGGTAAAAATTTTAGCTTCCCAACTCAACTTTTTAGCCTGATTTTCTATGTCATATTGTCAATGAAAACCAGGCTATTACAGTCTATCGATCAACGGCGGTTGGGGAGGGAAGAATACCTACGAAATCAGTTTTGGGGTTCTAGTAGACCATTAAGACAATTTTTAGCCATGTCAGATATTTAATTTAATTTTTTTTTTTTCTCAAAAATTGAAATCATTTACTTTGCTCGATACTGACCAAAATCACTATATGTGAGTGGAAATGGCCTTGAATCAAAATTCAGTTTTGCCCCATGGGGGGGGGGTCTGCGGAACCAAAAACGCAAAAATTGTCCCCTTTTTCAAGCCAATTGATAGGGAATCAAAAGTTGTATAACATATCCAAAAATCAGCAGGGACGATATGAGGTTTTTTCCCCTTTTTTGACCCCTATTTCCCTACCAAAATGAGCTAAAAGGTTGAAATTTGGTATGTATATTCAGTAAGGGCCTTGGATGCGCCTTTTGAGGGTCTCAATTTCAACTTTTTCACGCCATTTTGTCTCAGATGAGTCTTTCGGAGGTCCTGACTTTTCAGCTTCATTGCACCCCCTCACAGCCCCAAAAATATGTTTTTTTTGGTCACGTTTCCTCATTTTTTGTTTTTTGAATTTATTCCTCGTATAACTCTACCCTAAATAGGACTAGGAAGCGTTTATCAATCGGTCTAAAAAGTAACATTTTTTGCAATTGTAGCCCCTCAGCACCCCCTCACTCCAAATTTGGGCACAACTGAATTTTGACCCGAGGTTATCTTCACCCCAGAATATCAAATCCGCCGCCAATCGAAACCCTAATTCCCAAATTTGATCGATTTAGCTGAAATTCGGTATGTGCTATATTTAGCAAAGATCCCAGATGTGCCTTTTAGGGGCCTCAACTCTTTAACCGCATTTCACCCTCTCACGGCCCCGATATGTGATTTTTTTGGTCGTTTTTTATAATTTTTCAAGTTTGTTCCTCCCATAACTCCCCTCTAAACTGTGCTAGGAACTTGAAATGAGCTATGTAAGTCAGTAAAAATCCCAAATGTGCCTTTTGGAGGTTTTGACTTTTCAGCTTCATTAAACCCTTCCTATCCTCAATGCGTTTTTTCAATTCTCATGATTGCAATTTGTGCAAAAATCAGGTTGAACAAGTTTTTTTTAAAATTATTTTTCTGATTTTTTATACTTAATACTTTATCTGTGTACCTAGACTTACATGACAAAGTGATGCTTTTTATATGGCTTCAAAAAGAGGCTTGTACTCGAAAATCATCTTACAATAATTATGGTCTTTCTGTGTCTGGTGAAATGTTTCTCAATTTGTTTTAAGTACTGGAATGAAATTTTCACGAAACGCATGTGGCTGAAATTTTTACCACGTTCATTCCATACTATTACCTATTGTGTCCTGTCACATTTAAATTTTCAAGAAAAAAAACATAGAAGCAAACTAGCCTACTAGGTAGTTAATGAATAGATCTCAGAAAAATGTTAAATACACATTTTATTGTAATTGGGATAATAATTCATGTTCAACACAGATTTTTAGACGTGAGCAAAAATTCTACATGCGGATACATATTTTGATTTAAAATGTTAGTACTTAAATATGCGTGTAATGTATTTAAATATTTTGACGATTTTTTTCTAGTATTTTTTTTTTTTAAGATATTAAAAAATATTTAAGTAAGAAGATATGTTGCCGATGCGTTTGAACATTTATTAGTTAGATAGTAGGTACTTAGTAGCCACCTACGTAAAACGTACTATCGTGTAGCGTGGTAATATAACGATTTGCAGCGTACTTAGTGCACTATTTAGCGACGAGGAATTCCTAATTAATTAATATTCGCTGGAAAACGATTCGTAGTACGAGCCAGCTCCTCCGTATTTTAATTAGAGGTACGCGTCTATTCCCACGAGTCTTTTATTGAATTCGACGTTCCTGAATGTACGCGAGTACCTTTTCATAGTTGAAAAGGCCAAATAGCTACGAAAAAGCCGAGGAGTCTTCGATGTCCTGGGTACCTCTTTACCTATATACGCGCGTATGTACGTATATCTATATAGTACGCATTCTGCGGCATAAAATACCCACCAAGAAGACCGATAAGGGCAAAATGTGACCCCATGCAAAATCTACATAAATATGTAGGCACTCCGCTCTTCTGTGCGAGGTCTTGATAAAGCACTGCTTTCGTATTCTTGATTTACGCGACAAAGATACTACCGCTGGTGCACAGGGTTTGTTTTCAATGAATGTGGATATTCAGTTGTAGCTGAATGGCCATGCGACGTAGAATATTCACTTTTGTGTAGTCGATTTCTTGAAAGTTTATTAATAAGAAACGGCATGATTTTCATTTTGATATTATCATTTGGTTATAAGATTAAATGCGGTATCTTTTCATAGGCAGTACATATAAATATTTGTACGTCTACGTACATTATACGTACGTATTACTGATTCGAATAATCATCAAGATTAGAAAGATGAATACCTAATTAGCTTTATAAATAGGTATACATATCGTATAATTAACCATATAATTGTGAAGATATTTTTATTGACGATCATCAAAAGAATTTATTCGCAGCATTGAATAGATTGAGGAAATCTGATTGAAAGGTTTTCTGAAAAACATTATTAAAACTTGTTATGATTTCAATCTGTAAATAAAATTAATAATGCAAGATAGTTCAACCATATGAAATTTTTTAAGTATTCTGTTGATGTACAACATAATTTTTCAGTTGGGGTTTTCAAATGTCACTTTTTTTTCTTTTCGCCATAGCTCCTCCGTCCCATGACCAGCTAGGAAAAAAGTTTTAAAAAATGAAAATGGAAAATGTTAGTCTTTTAACGCTCTACAATTATTGTTTGAACTAATTTTTCGAATTTTTTAGCATAGTTAACTTATGCTTCGAGGAAATTGCAACTTTTAGAAACGCAGCCCCCATTGTTGAGAAAAAGGGGAAGGTACAACGTGGGAAGTACTGCAAACGAATTGAGCAGATTTTTGAGAATTATTCATATTAATTGGAGATTTTGAAAAATGAGTTGTTTTCTGAACGCCCTAGTTCCTGCCAACGAGCTCTTGCTGAGGGGAGGGGGAGTCGAAAGAGTAAAAATGTTCGTTTTTTAATGATCTACAACTTTTGTTTCGACGTTTTTTTACCCCCTTGTTGCCCGTCTGCACAACAAGAGGTCAAAATATGTATAGATCTTAGAGAAGTTCGAGAATATTGAAATACATGTTGACATGGATAGGTATGTCTTGGGGCTGAGGGGTCATTTTGCAAAAACCAAATTTTTGATCAAAAACTCACGATGAAAGAAGATTATGAATAATTTTTGCACTTTATGTTGAAATGCTATCTAAGAAAATTTTCACACTTTATTGTAAAATGTTGACATGGATGTCTAATTAGAAAAATTGAAAAATAAATAAATAGAAAAATTAAGTAATAAAAAATGAAAAGTTAAAGTAATTAAAAAAATAAAAAAATTTGAAAAGGAAAAAAAATTAAGAAATGAAAAATAGAAAAAATAAAACAATTTTTAAATAGTAAAAATTAAGTAATAAAATTACAAAATTTTATAAATAAAAAAACTTGATGACTTTTACACTTTATGCCAAAATGATGTCCAATTAAAAAACAAAAAATTATAAAATTATAAAAATAAAAAAAAAACAAAAAACTTTTGATTTTTGATTTTATGTGTTAATTGTCCCAAATTAAAAATATGTGATACCGGCGCCGACGGCTAGTACCAATCTAAGGCCTTTTTCACCTTCACCCTCCGTGTTTTATTCATTGAAGCCCATCAGCAGGTTTGTTTGGAGGGGGGGGGGGGGTAAATTTGTTAACAGCCCTGACATTTTTTTGATAGACTATTTCAGAGCTGAGATCAAATTATTGATGCTTTTAGTATTTATGCCCGAGCATATCGTATGTACCTACTTTTTTTTTTTTTAATTTCATATTTAGATGCTTTGCAGTGAACTAATTTGCAACTAATTTTTATTTTTTGTTCTAGGTGAGTCCAAATTTTTGTATGTGGCAAGTAGAAATATATGGGTAAGTTATTTTATAACTTTTTAAAAACTATAATTGTACCGGATGTTCTAGATTAACTTCGCCATCCTTATACCAGTCATAGGTCAATTTGTGAGACTTGCACTTATAATGGTTAGCATACCCAAAAATTCGAAGGGACTGAGATATGCTGTTCTCAAAATTTTATTTTCACCTAAACCTACTGCTCACTTTAAAAATTTGCAAGAAAAAATTACTAATGATAAAAATGTGCTGTTTGCTCTAAAGCATAGTGTATATTCTCGAGTATGTGTGGTATAAAAATCAAGAGTTGGGCTTAATTGGTTCGTAAAATATAGAAAAATGCAAGATTCTAAATGCGGACTCTGATGGTCTGAATTATGTACATTAAAATCACCTTCTACCTGTACCAAAAATTTAGAGCAATTTTCAAAACATTCCAATTCAAGAACTAAAAATAGTAGAAATGTCCAGTTTACGCCAAAATGTGGGAAATACAACGTAGTATTTTTGGTAAAAAAATTTAGGGCATAGGTGGATGGTTCGTAAAATATGACGAATTTAATGTAAAAAAACGATAGAAAAATTTGAAAATTTTCTAAATTTTTATTCATAAGTTTTTAAAAAGCCCTTCTAAGTACTTGATTAAAAAATTTTCTTGAAGTATCAAGATACCCTCCACCACTTGGCATAATTAAATTTTCCCCAACTTGTTTAGATATATTGGAAAAAAATTGTTTTATTAAAACTTTCCCCCATTTTTCCAAAAAAAAAAAAAATTTCCATGGAAATAACAATTTCATCAAAAAGCTCTTTTTATTGGAATATTCAATTGATTTAGAGGAAATATATCAAAATCAAGTGACTATTTTAATAAAGGGATGTTTTTTGCCGAAATTTATTTTTCATCAAAATTTTTTGTCTGAAAAAAGGGTAAAAATTTTAACGAAACAATTTTTTCCAACATATCTAAACAAGTTGGGAAAAATAAGAGAATTTGTTTAACTGGGTACTTGAAATAGCTTTTTAAAACGTTATAAATAAAAATTTCGAAAATTTTCAAAATTTTCAATCATTTTTTTGCATTAAATTCGTCACATTTCTCGAACTACATAATCTATGGCCTTAATTTTTTTAACAGAAATACTACATTGTATTTTTCACATTTTGGCATAAATTAGACATATGTACCATTTTTAGTTCTTCAACTGGAATTTTTTGAAAATAAATAATTTAAATGCCTGTAGCACAGCCCCTGCAATGTTTTGGGTACGCAACCCATGCTACCTGAGTCCAACTTGTATTGCTCTACTTGTGGTATGAAGGAGGTATTATCGAGACGAAACACCCTGTATACCTCTCTTGGTTTCTGTGTGATAAAGGTTCAAAATTTTCTTTTGTTCATATCTCTTCTCCTGTTGGCTAATAATTTTTATAAAAATTCTGGTGTTTAGCCCTGGAATTTCCCTACATGTAAAAGCTTGTTTCAATTTTGCTGCATAAAAACACACATTTTGAAGACGATTGTTTAATTAGAAAAAAACGTTTTTTCGCTATACGGATGGAGGGCGTTGGGGTGAGAAATGATTTTTGCGCTTGAAAAATGTTTTTGAATCCCCTCAACAATGTTCCGTGCTAATTTTAAAAATCCCAGGGCAGTGCCAAATCTCCTATTTTTAACTTTAGGTACCCTTTTCAATGTTATGAAACTGCAGTTAAAGTATTGAGAAGGCTTCTAACGTTGGTTGGCGAGATGTCATTTTTTTTTTTTCATATAGAAACGCGTTTGTTTTTTTGACATCTTTCAGTAGCTATCTTTTACCTCTTCCTCTGTTTTAAAATTCCAGAAAAATCTACAAAACGTGGATATTTTAACCTTTCAGCGGACAGGTGGACAAGTATGACACTTTTGAGTTGTTGCGTGTGACGTTGAGTTGATCTGCTTTTATTTTTACCACTAAGAAACAGAATATATCGTCACGGAATCTCGCTTATAGAAAAAACTATATGAGAAAAAGCCACGACACGGGAGAGTCTAACGAAAACAAAAATACATTAAAAAAAAAAAAAAAAAGAAGAAAAAAAAAACGAAAAATACGAAACCTTTGCAAAATAACGTGCGCGGTAACCTTTAATATTTCTTCATTAGGTTGCTGTACGTCTTCTATTATAGGAAAAACAGAAGAAAATGATTGTGTGCAAGAGGATGAAGAATGAAGATACGTATTATTCTGGACACACGATGCGTGTCACATGTTACCCGCCGGTGACACCGAACAAAGAAGAAGTCGCAGGCAAGACGTGTAAATTCGTTGCCGAGTTATCATCGCGTAGCATATACAGCGAGCTTTTTTCTGTAGCATCCATCCTCGTCGTCGTCTTATACTTACGTAGCTTAGGTACATCCTATACGTATATAACTATGTACCATGTATACGTAAACTAGATATACGAGAAGGATGCGGACTAGGACGAGGTCTCGTGTCAGAAGAATTTCATCTAATATTCTTCGCACACACTTTACTGATTGTTCTTTCTGTACGTATAAATGTACGCGAAGCTAGCGCAGAAAAATGCTGATATCTATCAACCCTCGGAGCAATAGTGGAATCTTTTTTTGTTTTTTTTTTCTCTCTCGCTTTTCATTTTGTTGTATTTGAAAGTACCCAGCAGTGCCGAGAAAAAGTAGGTATTACCATTAAGTCGTCGAAGGAATGAAAATCCAACGATATATCATTTATTGCGGCATTTCAATCGACTTTATCGCGTCGCGTTGCGCCTCAACTTGAAGATAAAACTGAACCGTAATGTTGTAAGAACAAGATGCCCAAGTCAATGATGTTGTACTGGTACAATGTACTTATCAGTAGGCACCTAGACCTAGACGTTTTGTAAAATGGCGCGTATAACAAATATACCTACCTAGCAGATTAATTAAGCAAAAGGATAATCTAGTGAAATGGATGTTTTGCCGGTTTACGTTGAATTACTGCTTGTTTGCGCAAAAGGTCCCTAGATGTTTGTAATTTTTCCACTTACAACCTTGCTTACTCGGTTTGACTTTCAAGACGAAGTAATTCAACTGTGATGGTGTTCGGGTTAATTTGAAGAATTTTCTAGTATCGTGCAGCGAGAGAGAGAGATAGAGAGAGAGAGAGAGTTGACCAATTCCGATGTAAAGATCGCAATCAGATTAAATGTAAGGGTAATTTATTGAAAAGTTGATGCAAACTGCGAGTAGGTACCTACTCTTTTTCAGTTTAGCTATAAAAACTCTACAGATTGTGTATTTTTACGTCTTTAACGAACGAACGTAAAGTTTAGAAAAGTAGATAGATCTACTTTAAGATATTTCTTTTTGGAAATATTTTTTGCCTTGATTCGTATAGAAATAAAAGTTGGCGTTTAATTAAACTTATTCCGATTCGAGGAAAGCGAAGTTAATATTATTTATTTTTCGTGCATGTGATCTAAATATAAAAACAAATCTGCAAAGTTTATTCTTCGTTTAGAGAGATTTTTTCAGATTAAATTGTTCCACGTTTTTAGTTTATTCTTAATGTAACAATGTAATGAATACGAGTAACGGTGTCTTACGTTTCCTATTACTATTACCGCTGGTCTTTGATTTATGGATTTGGAATACAGCTTTTAATGCCAATTTACTCCATTTTAAAATTTTTATACTTTAGGTACATCAGCAAGTTTTAATGCACACTTGTGCTATACCGAGTGTTTCGCATTTACCTTCCTTCCTTTATACTAGTGATAGATCGACTTATGATACTTGCATGTATAATGGTTGGCATACCCCAAAAACCGAAAGGCTGAAATAAACTATTTCCAGAATTTGATTATCGCCCAAACCTGCCGTTACTTTTAGAAATTCATAGAAAAAAAATTAATATCGATGGAAATTTGCTGTCTGCTCTTCGATGTGGCGGTGAAGTGGTTTGAAAAATATGAAATAACTTTTTTATTTTGCGAATAACTTTTGAAAAAAATGTTATGGGCTTTTGATTGAAAAATTTTCAAATGAACAGGTGAGCACCTTCAACTCGGTGGTTAGGGTAGTAGCCCTGAAGATTGCAGTTTTACGGAGAAAGCAAATACCCATTGAAGAAGAAAAAAAAACATCGCAAGACGATGCTTTTTCAGCCTAATTTTCGTGAGATATTATAATAACAGAATTTCCTAATCACTATTAAAAGAAGGAAGGGTTCAATATAGGTAAAATGTCGAAACTCGTAAAAGGCACATCTAGGAACCTTATTAAATGTACTTACGAAATTTAAACTTCTTAACATAATTTGGAGGAGAGTCATACAAGAAATAAACTCAAAAAATAAGAAAAATTTATTAAAAAATTATGTCCTCAAGGCTATGTGGAAGTACAATGAGGCTTCAAAGTCGAAAACCTCAAAATGCACATCTAGGGTCCCTACTGAACGTGCATACGAAATTTCACCTTCCTAGCTCTATTTGGAGACTAAAAAAATTAGAAAACTTGACCGAAAAATAACATTTCCGGGACTGTGAGGGGGTGCAATAGACCTGAATAATCGGGACACTCAAAAAAACATTTAAGACTCTTACTGAATGTACATACCAAATTTCAACTTCCTAACTCATTTTGGTGGTGAGATAGGGAAGGAAAAGCACTTTTTCAGGATCAAAAAGGGGGAAAACCCTCATCTCACACCCCCTCCTAATTTACCTAGGAGGTTGATTTCTGGATATAGTATGCAGCTTTGGATTATCTATCGATTGACATACAAAGAAACTATGTTTGTGTTTTTGGCCCCCAAGCACTCCCTCCCGCAAAATGTGGTTAAACTAAATTTTGACCCCAGATCATCCTCACTCATATATATCTAATCTACCGCCAACCTGAGTAGATTGACCGAATTGGAGCGATTTTGGTTGGTACTGAGCAGAGTAAATGATTTTTGATGATCGAGCGAAAAAAGTAAAAAACATAAAAAAAAAAACATCAGACATCCCTCTGTCCCTTGCCGTTGGTCGGTAGACTGTAATAGCCTGGTTTTCATTGATAAAGAGTGAGGATGAAATGGTTATCAAACTATGTCGATACACGTGTAAAAAAATTTAGTTGAAAATTTTCAATCTTTCCAGTTTTTTATAAATTACTGCTGGAATGGTTACCATGAGCTCCCCTCTAAAAATCATTAAAATGACTAGCAATGCCCCTTTCGATCCATGGTTTGGGCAGAAACCCTGATAGCTGCTTTCCAACGAAGAAAAAATATACATTGAGTGTTATAAAATGTAAAATCATGAACTTTCAGGAAAAAAATGGATAAATTTCAACATTTCACTTTTTTTTCTCCATTGGGAAGCAATCTTCGGAGTTTCTGCTCATACCATGGAGTGGGAGTGCACTGCTAGTAATTTTAAATATTTTTAGTGGGGAGCTTATAATAGGTTTTTCAGAGGTTATTCATGAAAAACTGAAAAAATTGAAATCTTTCAACCAAGCTTTAGTTTGCTAACCCTTTCAGCCCCACTCTTGATTTTTTTACTTCAGTCGCATAATTGTTCTGCTTCTCTCGCATTAACCTTCAAAATTGGATTTTGGATTTTTTTCCTATTTTTTCTTAAAAATGACTAAAATATTTTTTTCTTCAATTGGTGTTTTTTTTCTCCATAAAAATGCAACCCTCAGGGCTACCACCCTAACTACTAAGTTGAAGGCGCTCGCCTGTTCATTTTAAAAAATTTTAATGAAGTGCTCATGACAGTTTTTTCAAAACTTATTCACAAAAAAACAAAAAAGTTACAAATTTTTAGTATTTTTTTTACTTTTTATTTTGTTATATTTTACGAATCACTTTACCCCCCACTCTTGATTTTTATTGCACACATACACGAGAATATATATTATGATTTAGAGCGACCAGCACATTTTTATCATTGATAAGTTTTTTCTACGAATTTCCAAAATGAGCGGCAGGTTTGGGTAAAAATGAAATTTTGAAAATAGCACATGTCAGCCCTGTCAATTTTTTGAGTATGCTAACCATCATACATGTAAGTTTCATGAGTTGATCTATCTCTGGTGTAAAGGAAGGTAGGTTAATGCAAAACACCCGATACAAATACATGGAATGTTTTGTTACATCGTCAATTTAGGTATATTTCACCCATTTCCAAACTATTCCTTAGTTGTAGTTGTAGATTAACCCTGTAAACTGCAAAGCTTGTGTAAAACCCTTCCAGAAGAACGAGCAATGGAGATTGTTTTAAAATTAAATGGTAATATTTTTGAGAAAAATGAATGTCGTATTGACATTGTATTTTTCGTCTCGCATCGTTAAGGTAATAAAAAGTCTCATAATATTGTTTTGAAATTAATTTCAAAGTATGGTAATAACAATATTTCATCACCGTGTTTGAAACTTCAATCTCGTAAGCAATGTGTAGAAATTTTTCAATATGTGATACTGATACTGCAAATAAACAAATTTTTTACATCGAGTTTTTTTTTTTTTTTTCATATCCATAAGTATAAGTCTGTCTGTCTTGAAAATGACAAAATGAAATTCTATACTCGCTAAGAAAAAAAAAGAAGAAAAGAAGAAGTATGAGAAGCGAAAGGATGAGGAAAAATTGAACTTTCGGTAACGAACGAGAAAACGTCGAAGTTTATGGAATAGCGTTGCAGTACGTCTACGTCGATAAATTCTAACAATAGTTCGGTTTTCCTTTTATGGAAACATTCTTAATTTTTCAACGATAATGGCGATGTTAACGCTGGTATTTCGTAGCATAAAAAAAGGCCAAAAGAATAAGAGGTGAAAATTGGTAAAATGTGTTTCCAAACATGTGGTTTATTGTATGGGTTTTATTTTTATAAAATATTGACCCGAAGAAAGTTTCTTATTTTTGAGATTTTTAAGATACTTATGTCGCATGATTTTTTCTTTTCGATGAAAAAGTTTTGATAAGCGATTAGACGATTTGTGTAAGGGGTATTTTTTCTGCTTTTTGTACGATAAAAGCAGAATGGATGTGGAGGGTATATATTCAATTATTCATAACTAGTTTCTCTATGTTTATAATGGTTCAATTATAAAATTAAAAAATTCTTTATGTATGTGCTTTGTTTATTGAAAAAAAAAAAGAAAAAATTGAAAATGCAACAAATTTAAAGTGAAGTGTTCGGTGCTATTGACTGTACATCTAGACCATTATTTATACGAGACTTATTTGCATCATTCAGTTTTTTATGGAGAAAGTATACAGAGTGGTGGAAGAGGGGTACATACTCGTTGCTATGTTTAGAATATGAAAAGATATGAAGAATAAAAATTTAGAGAGGCATGAATGATTTATAACAACTGCTCAGTGATTAGAGACCTTTTTCCAAGGTAAAATTGTGGAACATGATGAAACAGAGAGGAGAAAGGATAACCAGATAAGCTAGCCTGGAGGATAAAAGTGTTGACTGTTGAGTCAGAAACAGAAATTCGTTGTCATGTTAGGATTATTTTTTTCTGCTATGAAAGGGAATAAAGGAGACGAAGCGTTTAATTCTTTAAGTAGGCGTTGATTTTAAAGTTGAAATTTCCAGAATAATCGCCACGACTAGGAGATAACAGATTCTATATAAGATTTGACATAAGGGGAAGATAGAAGAACGAAGTTTAAGAAAATGTGAAGCTTCCCTGGTACCTTGATCAGTGACCTCGTTTCTCAGTATACTTACATTACGGTGGATCTGAAAAAAAAATATATATATATATATATATGAAATTTTCTGATTAGAATAATTTTTGAACATGTACAATGCATTGTACTTTGAGTTCAAATTCTTCTGTATAAAATCTTACCACCTTATCAGAGTCGAGCTCCCACATTAAAACAGTTTTCGAGTCGTAAAAATAATTTTCAACCTGGATTAAAGAAGTGCTCAGTGATTTTTTCCTTGAATAGTGGCGAGGGTACAGGTATATACTGAGGTGAATAGCTGAAATCCCCAAACGACGTGTGCAGTACCCCTACTTGGTTCATGTACTAAATTTCAACCTCGCAGCTCAATTTGGAAAGGGAATATGTATGTCACGAACTTGAAAAATAAGAAAACCCGACCAATAAATTATATTTTCGAGGCTATGAGGGTGTGCAATTAGACAGAAAAGTTGAAATTTCTCGAAAGGAACATCTAGGACCCCTACTAAATCTGCATACCAAATTTCAATCTGCTCGTTCAATTTGAAAGATGAAAACTAAACAGAAATTACATTTTTGGGGTTGAAAGTCATAATTCCTAAAAGTCGTATCTAGAACATCTACTGAATATACACGCTAAGTTTCAATCCTGTACAATCTTCTACCTTAATTCAAAAGGGAGATAAGGGCGCAACAAATTTTTTTTAAGGTCAAAAAAAGCATCGTGGAGCGGTGCTTTTACAGCCTAATTTTTGTGAAATATTATGCGATGGTTTTTTTCTAATCGGTTTGGTAGAAGGAGGGATGGTTAATGAGGCTGAAATTTGACACCAAAAAGCACATCTAAAACCTATATCACATCTAAATACTGAATTTCAACTTCTCAGTTCAATTTGGAGAAGAGATAATAGAAGAACAGCCATTTTTAAGGTGAAAAAGGGGGAAAACTCTCATGTATTCCCTTCTAATTGGCCCAGGAGGTGGCTTTTTGAATATGTTATACAGCTTTGGAATGTTTACTGATTGGCCTGGAGAAGAACCACTTTTACGATTTCAGCCTCTCAGCACGCCCTCCCTCAAAGTGCGCAATTGAATTTTGACCCAAAGTCATCTCCCTCTTCAGAATATCAAACGGATTGTCAATCGAAATCTATTTCTCAAATTTGATCGATTTCGGTTAGTATAGAGCTGAGCAAATAATTTTTCAGTCAAGCATTTATGGTCCTTACTGAATGCACATACCAAATTTCAGCTTCCTAGCTCTATTTGGAGGAGAGTTATGCGAAGAACAAACTCAAAAAATAAAAAACTAACCAAAAAACAACGTTTCCAGGGCTGTGGGAGGATGCCATGGAGATGAAAAGTCGGAACTCCCAAAAAGCACATCTAGCCTCCCTATGTACCTGACAAATTTCAACTTTCTAGTTCATTTTAGTGGGGAGATAAAGGATGAACAACCCTCTTTCAAGGTCAATAAGGAGGAAAGCCCTCATATCTCCCCTCCTAATTGACCTAGAAGGTTGATTTTTGGATATGTTATACATCTTTGGATTTTCTATCAATTCGCTTAAAAAGGAAAAATTTTTGTGTTTTGGACCTCTCAGCACCCCCTCCCCGCAAAATGGGGCAAAACTGAATTTTAATCCAAGGTCATTCCCACTCATATATATCTAATTCGCCATCAACCTGAGTCGATTGACCGAATTGGAGCGATTTTGGTTCGTATCGAGCAGAGAAAATGATTTTAATGTTCGAGAGAAAAAAATTTTTAAAATAAAAATAAATATAAATATCTGACATGGCCAAAAATTGTCTTAATGGTCTTCTAAGACTCGAAAACGGATTTTGTTGGTATCCCCCTCCTCCCCACCACTGTTTGTCGATATACTATGATAGCTTGGTCCAATATGACATAAAAAATCAGGCTAAAAACAATTGCCAGCCTAATGAAACCAAAATAAAAATAATCGAATGAAATATGTGCCTAATAAAAGAAATGCAAAGGGTTTTAAATTTTGTACAGCAATGAAAAGTCCATTAGTCCGTATACGAAGAATTTAGAAAATTATATTCAGTGCAATTACAATACAAATCAAACATTCCCATTATCCTCATCACCAACTCGAAAATGCGAATGATTTTCATCATTCGAACGAAGGTAAATTTATATTCTCGTAGATATACGAAACGAAAAAGAAAAAAAAAAATTATCGGTATTATTTTTACTTGAAAAAATTTAAACTTTTATAGTCGGCAAGATTTTGTCGGTAGATTTTAAAAAGTCGTACATTTTGAGGAAAGAGGAAGCGAAGGATCGGCTAGTTCGTCGAAGTAAAAAAGAAAAATAATAAAATTTTCTCTACCAAGTTTTGCATTATTGTTCAAGTTTCATTTTACGCGTAGATACCTATCTGAAAACGTGTAATATAATTTTTTGCTCGGAAAATTCGAGCTTTTTGGTGTTTTTGGAAAGGCGCGAGCTCGTGTAAAAAAAAAAAAGTGATGAAACTCTTTAAAACTAAAAACTAATTTCGCACGCGAAGAAAGATACGTACGTATTTTGGAAAGGCTGCGGAACATAAAGTAAATCGTGACCGCAAAGGTTAAATTTTCAAAAGTAGATATAGTAAAAAATCAAAACACCGTTTTCTTATATAACAAATAATTCAACTGGAAAATTTTTCGTTTAGGGTTTTTTTTTTTTTTTTTTTTTTTGACGATACCAGAAATAGTTCCCTTTTGTGCAGTTCAACTTTTTATACGCCTTTTTGCTTTATTACGTTTTTGTTGCTCGGTTTCAATTCACACGTTATTTTTTACCTCGTCAATGCTGTAAGCGAGCTGTTTTTGTTTGTTTTTTTTTTTTTTTTTTGCACAATATAAAGGTGACCGAGGATTTTTGTTGTTTAATTTAAATAATATCTTTTTATATAATACGAGGGTTTTTTTTTCCTTTCGTCAAGCCATTTGTAGGTGTATCCGTATTAGTATACGGGTCGTTGACCAAAAGATTGAAATTTTCTTGTGTCGGAAATATCGTTTTTATAAACTCGTAAAAGGTCAACTTTTTAACTAGCGGATTATAATTTTTTTCTTCTTTTATTACATTGTCACGAGTATAAGCTTAGTATAAGGTAAAAATACATAGGTAGGTAGTTAGGTAGGTAGATGGGTAGGTAGGTATCTGCACTACGAATTTAATCAATATAAAGAATGAAAATCGTACTAGCTGCCACAACCAGTAAATGTTCAAATCACGTACACATCATCGTTAATCTTGTTACAGGTTTGTGGGTGGTAGCAGCGTTTTTAAAATAAAGACAGTAGTCGCCTTTTGCTGTTTTTAGGAATTTTCTTCTTACATAGGTATTTCGTTAGGTTTTGCTAAGACATGATGAAAAAAAAAATTACCAATTCGACATTTTCGAATGTTTTACACCATAATACCAGCCAACAATGCCCACACATGCTTACATGAAAAACAACATCTACACCTACGTATATAAATTTGATGTAAGCCTTTTTTTTTTTTTTTTTTTTTTTTTTTTTTTGTTAACCGTGGATGAAATTATATTAAAAAGAGTACATACACGAGAGAAGAGGTAAGAGGTTACACGCGCGTACATGTACTACATTTGACAATACATGTATACGAAAAAGGAATAAATAAGTTGAAGCTCCAGTTCGAAAGAAAATAAGAAAGTTTTTCAACAATAATAAGTGCATTTGTGAAAAGCCGTTGCTAGTTTGTTTGTAGCCGAGAGCAAATAGAAAATTTACAGCCTTTAAAGAAGCTTTTTTGTCATTTTTTTCTTTTTTCTTTTTTTTTTTTGAGACTTCATTTGTTTTTTGCGCTATTTTTATGTAGAAGAGAAAACGAACATGAGCGCAACTTTCAAAACGCAGTAACAATTGGATTTTCCAATTTATTTTCCACGGTATGAATGCGAGC
>FIZR01018587.1:0-21538 GCA_900060175.1 Ferrisia virgata
TTTACATTTAACTCTCATTTATTCTTTTCCTAATCATCCAATCATCATTTTCTTGATCTCAAATTATTCGTTAGACTTTCCCCTACAAACTAGAACCAACAGAAAAAAATTTACTCTTTTCATTCAAAAGTTACAATCAAAACTCTAGAGAACCTGGTTGCAAAATTTATGTAAAATTAAATTTTACATACATTGGCAATGAATCTCAAGATAGGTAGGCAACCATCGTAACGCACATGTACAAGGTCTGGTGTACCATCCCCTTAATATTATCGTATACTCCCGAAACACCCTGTATTGCGATGAATTGCATGTAGGGCCCATACTAAATCTAAATACCGAACTTTCAACTTCCTAGCCAAATTGGAGGGGGTGTTATGTGAGGAACAAATTCAAGGCATGAGAAAAATCAACAAAGAAGCTATATTTCTGAAGCCTTGAAGAGGAGGAAGAGGAGGGAAGGAGGGTAGCTGGGGAGTTATGCGAGGAACAAACTCAAAACATAAGAAAAACAACAAAAATACTACATTTCCGAGCTGTACGGAGAGGGAGAGGAGGAGGAGGAGGAGAGGGTAGAAATGATTCTGAAGAGTCAAAACTCCCAAAAGGCTCATCTAGAACTTATATTAAATCCACATATCAAATTTCAGCTTTGTACTAAATTTGGAGGATAGTGATACGAGGAACAAACTCAAATCACGAAAAAAACCAACAAAACAACTATATTCTCGGAGCTGTGCGGGTGAGCAATGGGTCTAAAAAATTGAAACCTCCAAAAGGTACATCTACGGTCGCTTCTAAGTCTACATACCAAATTTCAACTGGAAAAATCCACATACGTTCTCTCCTAATTAACCTAGGGGACTGGTTTTGGATATGTTTTGCAACTTTTGATTGTCTATCAATTGACTTATAAAAAAAACAATTTTTGCGATTTTAGTCGTTTAGCACCCCCTCCCCCAAATTTAGGCACAGCTCAATTTTAACCTGAAGTCAGCCTCTCTCCAGAATATCAAACCTGCCACTAATCAAAGCCTATTTCCAAAATTTGATGGATTTTTGATTTTTAGTTCGGGAGGTAAAAATAAGATAAAATGAAAATAAATATCCAACATGGACAAAAATAGTTGTAATGGTCTTCTAGGATCCCAGAACGAGTTTTATTTCCCCCCCTCCCCTATCCACCGTGGGTTGATAGACCGTAATAGCCTGGTTTTCATTCACTATAATAAGACGTAGAAAATCAGGCTAAAAATCAATGTTTATTAAATATTTGTTTTCTTTTTTCACGTTTTTTGAGCTGTAAAATGATGACTAACCAGTTTTTTTATCAGTTTATACTTGTGAAAGGCAAGAATAAACTTTTTTGAAAATTTTTGATGAATTGCTCCGATTGAGTTCCGGCCACAATTCCAATTTGTCTGGTTTCTGTCGTTCTGCTTTAGTTCTAGAAAACACCGCTAAAGAAGTAATTTTTTGGGCGGTTTTTCTTATTTTTCGATTTTGTTCCTCACATAACTTCGCTCCAAATTGAGCCAGGAATTTGAAATTTCGTATGCGGATTTAGTAAAGGTCTTGGATGTGTCGAGAAGGGGAAGGATTTTTCAATCTGATTACACCATCTCACAGTTCCAAAAAGTAGGCACATGCACCTCTTTGGTGTTTCAACTATTTACTTCTATATCTACTTGTAACCCTACCACTGGTGTTTCTTTTATTTTACTCTATGAATGAACGGTTCTTGTATCTCCTTCACTTAAGAAAATCAGCCCTTAAAAAGCAACGCATTGCGATGAATTTTTTTTTTTCATTTTGGCCTATAAAATGATAAAATTTTTCGCCATTTTTCAAAAATGGCGAAAAATTCCCACAACGTAGCATATTATTTGGTGCAGATTTCGCACCAGTGATGGTTTCCCCATTGAGAATGTACGAAGTATCTGAATGTTTCACGGGACGATATAGAAAAAGAAATAAATTTGATTTTAGCATTTTAACGATGCGACGGAAGAAAAAGAACGATTCGACTGTTTTATACATTACATATTACGTACAACAGCAGATGCTCGTATCGAGGGTTTTTTGTTTTCGCCTTTTACGACGATACATCAATGGGAAAATGTCTCTAAGTGAAATGCCATTTACTCGTTGTATATTTACGACTGCGAAATTCATAAAGTAATGAATAAAAAAGTCTCGAAGAATGCGTAAGAAATGTAAGTTTTGGACAAAAATTCGACATTTTTTGATACCTATTTTACTACTTTACAAACACCATTTGCGATCGGTTTTTATTATTTGGTTGTTAATTTCGTCGAAATTTATTCGTGGTAATTTTTATTTTTATTATGTCAGTAAGTATATGGTGTAATTTTGCGATACATGTTGAGGTTTGATTCGATCGAGAGAAATAAAATTTTCTAGTCAATTGGTGGCGATATTTGAAAGTAAAGTGTTTTTTATTGGCTCTATTTTTTTTCTGTTTGAGATGCACGAATTTGCAGTGTATGTAAAAAAAACAGGTAGATAAATGTATGTGTATGTGTTGTTTTTTTTTTGGAATCGAAAAGTAGAATATGAGTCAGCCATGTGGTAGCTATTTTACTAATATTAATGCTTTTTAATATTTTCTCTTGAAAGCATTTTCAATATAAGTAAACGGATTATTTGTTCAAGAAAATAAATCAACGGATGCCACAATGTGAAGTATTGTGTTGACAGTATCAAATTTCTGTTTGCAATGCAAATACAGGGTGTCTACTAAGTGGTCTACCAAATAACCAAAAAAACACGTTATGTGAATAAGTTGCCTGTCTTGAAAATCAAAGGGGCAAGTATTGTTTTTGAAAAATTGAAGTTGAGATTAAATTTAAACTTTGGGGTTGGGTTGTAGATACAAAACTGAACAAATTTTGCTATATTTATTTTTTGCCTGGTTAAAAAATTGAAGGGGTTATTAATGTGTATTGAATTGAGAAAATTTTTATCAAAAAAATTAATGATGGAAATGAATAGCACATTGAAAGTTGAACAAATTTTGCTCTATAAATTTTTTGCCTAGTACAAAAATTGAAGGAATTACGCAAGCACGTTATGTCTAATTTTGGTTTCAAAACAAAATCTTCATTTAAATTCTTACTTTTCCATCATTACCTTTTTTTTAATAAAATTTGTTTGGTTGAACATGTATCAATAGTCCCTTCAATTTTTTAACTAGGCAAAAAATAAATATATGATTTTCTCAGTTTTGGATCCACTTCTCATTTCCATATTTGAAAAATCGTTTGGATTTTAACTTTTCTAAAACATCATTCGTCCTTCCCATTTTCAATACGAGCAACTTATTAGTACCTAGACCTAGGAGTACAATGTGTTTTTTTCTGGTAGCATACGTTATGCCTAAATTTCAAAATTTGACCCTCTATTTACCATACACCCTGTATAATGTACTGATGTCCGGTTTCATTTTATAGCATTGTTGTTGGAAGTTATACCGCGTACTTGCTCGATAGTAAAATAAATTTGTCTCGGGTTGTTATGCAAAAAATGACTTATGAAACGACTACCATTCTTTGCTGGTTTTGAAAAATAATAAATTTTTCGACGACTTGGTTAGTACAAGTATTTACTTTTTTTTTTTGTGATTCGGAGAGGTGAATGGCGTTCTGAAACTTTACTGTAATAAAATAACATATGCTTATCTTTCAAATTGAGGTACGTGCCCGCGAATGGGTAAATTATTCCACAAAATGGAGTATTTTTGTTTACATTTTATTCAGAGTTGACATATCAACAGAACATTTTCCATGTATTGGGAAATAATGGCATTATGCAAATGTTTTATTCATCAATCATTAGAAATTAAATAACATTAGTTCCAGCGAAAATAAATTTATAGAAAAAAAGAACACATTCGAGTGCTATCTACTTCAACTTTGATTTTCCATATGACAAATAAAAACATGGGTTAAAATAGCATCAGAGGGTATTAGAATGAAACTTTATCTAAAAATTTGTCCATCGAAAGAGCACTCACTGTCCAAGAAGTTTATAGCTAAAATTTTAGCTGTTGAAGTGCATTTTTCGATTGTGTACGAATTTTTAGATACTTTTTTTTTACTTACTTTTTTTCAATTACCCAAATTTCACCTGACAATACATATAGGTCCCTTATAAGTTGGAAAACTGAACAAAAATGGCAATTTGAAAGTTCAACGTATTGGATCAAACATTAGTGGGTGAGTATTTGAGCAGAAAGGGTAACAGTAAAATGTAAATAATTCCAGTACAACGTACTTCAAAGGTCAAATATTCAAGTGAAAATTACTATTTTTTTAAGCTAGCAAAATAAATAAAAAGGATGGTTTTCCCCATTTTTGAGTCTATTCCATCACAAAAAAATTCTGAAAAAATATACAGGATGCTTCGCTTCAACCGTACTTCCATCATCCTGCTAGTAGAGCAACACAAGTTAAACGTATGTATAATATTTTGCCTATCCCAATCATTGCAGGGGCAATGGTACACTAAACTGTAATTTTTTCTCCTAAAAATTTGAGGTGATTTTCAAAAATTCTCAACTTTCTATCCAAAAATGCTAAAAAAGAGCCTGGTTTACGCCAAAGTGTACAATTTTTCCAGTAAAAAATTGAAAGTAAAGGTTGAGTGGTTCGTGAAATTTCGTGAGTAATGTAAGAAAAAACGTCAAATTTTGCCCTCAATGATTATATTTTCTCCAAGCTTGGAAATTTTATTGAAAAAATACTATTATGAAATTTTGTACTGTTTTTCAGAAAAAATTTTTCTTGAAAAAAATTGTTTGCAAAGAACGTAGAGTTTTGATCCTTCAACCTTATTGCACCCCCTCACAGCCCTAAATATCTGGGTTTTTGGTCGATTTGACATGACCAAAAAATGGTCATAATGGTCTTCTAGGACTTCAAAACCAATTTTGTTAATACCCCCTCTCCCCCCTTAATATTCCGTTGGCATAGAAAATCACGCCAACTACTTTTTTGTGCTAGAAAGTCGTTAAATTGTGCTGAAAAATCTAACTTTCCCCTCCCCTCCCTCCAAAAGGCACAGCTAAAACCCGTACTAAATGTGCATGTCAAATTTTAATCCAATTGGGAGGGGGGTATAGGTGGAATAGTCGTTTTATGAGGTCAAATAGTGGAAAACCCATATTCTCCCCTCCTAATTGATGCAGGAGGCTGATTTTAGGATATGTTATAAAACTTGAATTTCTAATCGATTAGTTTAAAAACGAACAATTTTTATCTGTTTAGTTCCTCAGCAACCCCTCCCCCAATTTTGAACATAATTCAATTTTGACCCAAAGTCATCCTCATTACATATAATCTGTCGCCAAGCTGAGCCTGTTGGTTGAATTCGACCGATTTTAGTACATATTGTACGAAATAAATTAATGAGGCTGAAAAATCGAAACCGCCAAAAAGCATATCTAGGACCCCTACTAAATTTACTTACCAAATTTCAATTTCCTAGGTCAATTTGCGGGAAGATAGAGATAGAACAGCTCTTTTTAAAGGTGAAACCCTCATATCTCCCCCTCTAATTTATCTAGAAAGTTGATTTTTGGATACGTTGTACAACTTCGGATTTTTTATCGATTAATTCAAAAAGGAACCATTTTTTTGTTTTTGGACCCGCAGCATCCCCTTTCCTAAACTGGGGCATAACTGAATTTCGTCCCAAGGTCATCCCCACTCATATATATCTAATTCGCCTTCAAACTGAGTCGATTAATCGAATTGGAGCAATTTTGGTCAGTATCGAGCAGAGTAAGAAAAGTAAGTATGTGATATTGCCGAAAATATTTTCAATGATCTTCTTGGACCTCATCAAAACGGATTTCGTTGATGCTCTCCTCTCTATGTATGTACTGTAGATCGATAGCCCGTCATAGTGGGGTTCCATTCATGATATGACACCTATGAGATAACAAAAAGTGAGGTTAAATATTATCTCTAATCATAATGATCGCTCCATTCAATAAGTACTATGCAGGTTAATAGAATTGCCTACTCGGTTCGCCGTTAAAAATCATTTGATTAAAATCGTTTTAAATTACAAAGAAATAAAACGAGGAAAGATTTCTCCATCTGTTTTGATATGTGAAACTTTTTATATGAGGAAGGGGATCGGAGTCACGTCACTATTTTTAGTCTACAAGTATTGAAAAAGTAACGATTTTCTTTCCTTCAAAATTCGTTAGATACTTTAAACACTGTACTTATCTCAGGTGACAAAACATTTGTTTTTTCTTTTCGTAATGTAATATACGTTGAGTCTTGAATTTTATCATCTCGATCCGACAGTTTATTTACCTATTTACTCAACTTAATATAACCTAATTTATACCATTAAATAAAAAATCTCGGTAGTACCAAATGGGTATAAAGTGAGTTGTTTTGGAACCACTGCTACGAATTTCGTTGGTATTTAATAAAGATGAATTTTTCAAAGCGTTCGCCCATAAAATAACGATGCCGAGGTTGTTTAAATTTTTAAATTATTCAAAAATTTCGTTTTAAAAAAGCCGAGTATAATTTAAATAGGTAGATAATTTGGGAGCGAGTTATCGTAGAAATATTTTACTCTGTATATAAAACTAAAAGATTTTGATGGATTGTATACTCATTTATATAGGTACCCGTGTGGCTGAAACTGATTGTCTCTCATGGATTGAAAATGAACCACTTATATAAAGGGCATGTACGGTATAAGGTATCTTTACCTACCTATCTACCTACCTACCTACTTATTTACCTATAGTACCTAGACCTACGCTAAATCTATATCTTAATAATATTTAATTTCTTACGATGAAAAATAAACTAATGATTCATATCAGGTTGAAAGACGTTTTCGTATCTGTATAGTTCTAAATATCCAAAAATGGCAAAGATTATAATATTAAAAATTCGTTGAACCGTTACCGCGAAAATAATCCGATGGAAAGGTAAAAGTTTATCGAACAGTATCTTTCCTTTTGTATAACTTATACGTAGGTATAAATTTACCATATGCGAGTAAGAGTATCAGGGAAACGTATCCGGTGTAGAGAATCGCATTAGGATTTTTTCTTAACGTGTTCATTTATCGAATAAAATTGCTAGATTTGAATGCACTGAAAATCTGACACATATGGGAGTATATGTATAATGGTACTTACCAATACACTTTTTATAGTGCGTAGGTATCTGTATTGGTAGATATATATGTACATCGTAGAGTCTATAAATTGTTCGACGAATTGATAGCTGTCAAGATTTACATTAATGGAAAAGTGATACTTGTTCGTTTAACCAAATCGAATAGGTGTATATAGTGAAGAGGGTGGTGGTATAGATTTTCCACAGTACCTATATTATTATTATTATATGTACATATCGCAACATTTCCTATACTATTTTTTTTTCTTCAAAATTCTATCTTGTATAAATTTCCACAAATGTACAACACACGTGAATCTTCAGATCATTACCACATTTCAGTTCGTGGAATGGTTTTCAACCGTACACCTATACCTATACCATATACTTACCTGTAATTTTCTTTCGGTGTTCATTTACTTAATGCATCCAGACAGCTTAATAATTAATTTTCATTTTTCAACAACGCTATCTCGGCGAATTTCTGCTCATGTCAGATCGAACAGTATCGTTTTAATGATTAGAAAATTTTTCGTTTGAAAAATGAAAGTTTTTGTAGATTATGATTTTCACGTGGTGAATTTTGATTTTTTATTAGCCTGATTTTCTATGTCATATCGCCAATGAAAACCAGACTATTGCAGTCTGTCGACCAACGATGGTGGGGGGGGGGAGATACCAACAAAATCCCGTTTTGGGGTCCTAGAAGGCCGCCAAGACAATTTATGTACTATGCTGGGTACTGACCAAAATCGCTCCGATTCGGTCAATCGGCTCAGTTCGGTGGTGGATAAGATATATAGGAGTGGGGATGTCCTAGGGTCAAAATTCAGTTTTTCCCTATTTTGGGGGAGGGGCTGCTGAGGGGCCAAAAACACAAAATTTGTTCGTTTTTGAGTCAATCGATAGAGAATCCAAATTTGTATGACATATCTAAAAATGAACCTCCTAGGTCAGTTAGGAGGGGAGATATGTGGAGTTTTTGCATTTTTGACCCTGAGAAATGATTCTTCCTCCCCTATCTTCACTCCAAATAGAGCTAGGAAATTGAAATTTGATATGTGCATTCAGTAGGGACCCTAAATGTGCCTTTTGGAGGTCTAGACTTTTCAGCTCCATGGCACCCCCCTCACAGCCCTGAAAAATATGTTTTTTTTGGTAAAGTTTTCTCATCTTTTGCGTTTTTTGAGTTTATTCCTCGCATAACTCTCCTCCAAATAGCCGGGGTGTAGATGCATATATTATGTAAGAATTAGGCAAAAAACTGCATTTTTCGAAATACATGGTAATTTATGCAATTTTTTCGATTTGATAGCACAATTTTCCAGGAAAATACACATTTTTTCGTCCATCACCTTCCCCTGCTTATTGTGATATTTTTAAAGGTATAAATGTAAAATTATATTTTGAACGATTTTTTTTTCTTTATTTTATACTTTAGAAGCGAAAAAATTAGTAATTTTTAAACAATTTTTTTTTGAATGGATATTTCATTGTTTTACATGTTTTATAAAGATTTTTTGTTTTTTTTTTTTTTTTTTTTTAACGTTTTCTTAATTATAAAACGATATTTTGAAAAAAGAGTCAAATTTACGTTTTTCCAAATGGTTTTGTCGTGTCTTTGAAGTTCTTTATATATTTTTGCATCTCCTTTGAGTTGTAAATTGACCTTTTGTGTGATTTTTTCCCTATTTTTCAAGCTGTAAAATGACATAAGTATTGAACAATTTTTTTTTTAATTTTTTACCTTTAAAAATGAAGTATTGAAGTTTCTTTCAGATTGTTACAGGCGTTATGTGTGAAAAAAGCTCCAAAAATGGTTGAAAATTTTTTTTTTTGAAAAAAACATCCTTCAGAGTTTTAATGAAATATTTTTTTTAAGCTATGAAAAATGGAGATAAGAGTTTTTTTTTACTAATTCTAAGTCGTACATGGTAAATACAATGCCTTTCATTTTTTTGCATCCATCAAGGCTGTAAATTGGCATTTTGAATGGGTTTTCTATCATTTTGCGCATCAAAAAAAATTAATTAAAGAAAAAGTTTTTCTGGAATTTTCTATTAATTTTTTTTTTTTAGCTTTAGTGACATTTTAAACGACTTTTTTTTTACCAGGTTTTACAATTTTTGAAGATTTTTTTTCCATTAGTGACGTTTCAATTCACTTTCCCGTCCCATAGCTTGAAAGTGTAAAATTTAGGCTCTTCAAATAGTTCTTTTGATATTTATCATAATTTTTTTCGGGGGATTTGGCGTTTTTTTTGTCATATGAAATGACATTTTGAACATTTTTTTCATCACTTTATAGCTCAAGAGCAAAAAATTTGACGGTTTTTGAATATTTTTCTGATTTTTCGTACTTCTACGTACCAAATTTCAATATTATAGTTCAATTTAGAATTTCTCAAGGAGAAGGAGGAGGAGGGGGTAAATTTGCTCAGGATAATGAATTACAGAGGAAGTTTTTTTTAAGGATGTATAAAATAAAAAATGTAGTTTTTGGCATTTTAATGCTTAGGATTTTTTCATTTTTTGAAAAGAGCATTTCTCGAAGTTTCAATTTGAATTCTAAGAGTAAGTTAGAAACGATTTTTTAATTCATTTTTTTTGGGGGGAGGGAGGGATACACGAGTCAAAAACGCCTAGGTTTGGCGTTGGATTTTTACATCGAGTTCCTGTAATCTGAAAAAATTACATAAGACCCTTTTAAAATTGATGGAACTCTTATCATTGGTGTTTTAAAACGAACACGAGTTTTTCCTCTGATAATTTTTCAACACACATTTTGTTTAAAAAATGACATCAATCGAGATACGATGCAATGTTGAAAATTCCCATCTAGTTGCAAAATCACGCTGTCTTAATTCGTAACCATCGTGTAGTATTTAATCATTACAATGTCAGTTTATAAGAGCATTCAACAGACAAATGATTTTCTTACTCAGTTTTTACTTGATAGTTTGTAAAATTTGTAAGATTGAAATTGGCTGACATAAAATATTAATGATTTGTTATGGTGACTTCGTACGTAGGGTAAGTACTTCTACTCACGTAATACAAAATGACAGTTTAAAACGATACGAGACTTTCTACATGTACACAAATAAATCGTCTGTAACCATCTTTCAAGTAGCGTACATACGTAAACGAACATGCTGGTTTAGCGTAAGAAAAAAAAAAACCATAAACTGAAACCGAGATGTCTTCGACAAAAGCAAAAAATTCTCGACATTTGAAATAATCGTCGGTTATTGTTTATGGTATTTGATTAATGTTTCTATCCGTATACTCGTATGATACGTATCTACAGCTTATACATGACGACTGGATATGCGACTCGATTAATGTTATAAAGCTAAAAGTAATTCATAATCTTTCAAAAGATTTGACGTAAATACACTTCGTTAAGAGCTTGCTTTTACAAATTCGTCCACGTTGGTATACGTACCATGGCTCACGTTGCACACGGATTATATATAAAATATACGTTAATTTGATCCGAGTATAAGGTCTAGTCTGGTCTGGTCGTACATTTTACGCGCTTTTTGGTCTATTGGGATGACAAGAAAAGTAATTTTTTTTTTCAACAACGAAAAGAAACGTATACCTACTTTCGAAGGGCTGAAATGATTAGTTGACAGGTTCTACCCGTCGTCGAGTGTTTTATTAATTTGAATTGTTTATTTTAGTAACTGCGACGAACGCGGAACGAAACGGAACAGAATGGAACGCACCATATTATCGTATTTTTATAAACAACCCTTGCAGCTCTTTTGCTGTGTCGTTTGTAGACGTCATTTTAAATTTAATTTCTTATTTAGGAGACGCGGACCTTTGTACATTTATCGTCAGATGTTATCTAAAAAAAAAAAAAAAAAAAAAAAACAGTTCAATTTATTAAAAATGAAAATTTTCCATTATAACATTCCCTTCCCCTCTACATTCATGATTTCAAAAAACGAACGATTATTTTAACTAACAACGCAAGGTATGAAGAAGGTATCGAAAGGGTTGAAAAAAGAAATGTAAAGAAAGTGTCGCGATGCTTTTTCAGCAAGGGGTGTGATGGAGCTACAAGGTCGACGCTACCTGAAAGCATTTCTGAGATCTGTACTAAATTTACATAATAAATTTTAACTTCACAGCTCAATTCGGATTGGAGTTATGCTAGGAACGAACTCAAAATATAAGAAAACCCGACTAATAAACTAGTTTTTCAGGGGTTTTAAGGGGGTGTAATGAGACTAGAAAGTCAACACCACCAAAAGGCATATTTAGGATCAATACTAAATTTATATACCAAATTTCGACCTCCCAGCTAAATTTGGAAGGGAATTAATGCGAGGAACAAACTCAAAAATGAGACAACCAGCCCAAAAAACCACATCTTTAAGGTTGTTGTGAAGAGATGCAATGAAGCTGAAATGTTGAGACCCCAAAAGGTACATCTAAGACTCCTATCAAGTGCATATACCAAATTTCAACTTCCTAGCTCAATTTGGTGGGGAGATAGGGGTGGAACAGCTCTTTTACAAGGTCAAAAAATGAAAAACCTTCATAACTCCTGTTCTAATTGACCTAGGAAGTTGATTTTTTGATATGTTATACAACTTTGAATCTTCTATCGATTGACTCAAAATAGAACAATTTTTGCGTTCTGGAGCCATCAGCACCCCCTCCCCCAAATTTGGACATAACTGAATTTTCACCCCAGGTCATCCCCAATTATATATATATTCAATTTGCTTCCAAACTAAGATGACTATTAAATTGGAGTGATTTTTGTCTGTATCAAGCAGAGTAAATGTTTTTAGTATGGGGGGGTCGACCAAAAAACCACATTATAGGGGCTGTAAGAGGGTAAAATGAGGCTGAAAATTAGAAACCGCCAAAAGGTGTATTTAGGACTCCTACTCAATGTACATACCAAATTTCAATTTCCCAAGTCAATTGGTAGGTAAATAAAGAAGAAAAAAGTCTTTTTCGAGGTCAAACCCTCATATCTCCTCTCCTAATTGATGTGGGAGATTGATTTTTGGATATGGTATACAACTTTGAATTTTTCGTCGATTGGTCTGAATAGGAACAATTCTTGCGTTTTTTGCTTCTTAGAATCCCCTTTCCCAAATTTGGTCATGACTGAATTTTAACCCATGGTCATCCACTTTTATATATATCTAATTTACTTCCAAACTGAGCTGATTGACCGAATTGTAGTGATTTTTGTCAGTATCAAGTAGAGCAAATGGTTTTAGTATTGGGGAAATGGGGGAATCAACTAAAAAACCATATTTTAGGGGCTATGAGGAGGTTACAATGAAGCTGAAAAGTCAAAACCGCCAAAAAACATATGCAGTGCTCCTACTTAATGTACATACTAAATTTCAATTTAATAAGTCAATTTGGTGGGTAGATAAAGGAGGAAAAGGTCTTTTTCGACGTCAAACCCCTCATATCTCCCTTCCTGATTGACGTATGAGGTTGATTTATGGATGTGTTATACATCTTTAGATTTTCTACTGACTGGCTTTAAAAAAAAACAATTTTCGCGTTTTTGACTCCTCAGAACCCCCTCCCAAAATTGGGGTATAACTGAATTTTGTCCCAAGGTCATCCCCACTCATATATATCTAATCCAGCACCAAACTGAGCTGATTGACCGAATTGGAGTGATTTTGGTCATCATCGAGTAGATTAGATGATTTTTGTGTTCGGGGAAAAAAAATAAATATTTAACCATTGTCAAAAAATGTTCTTAGTGGTCTTCTATTAATCCAAAACGGATTTTATTGATATTCCCTCCCCCACCTGCCATAGATCGATGGACTGTAATAGACTGGTTTTCATTAACAACATGACAGAAAATCAGGCTAACTATACCATCATCTATCATCACGAGTTTTTGATCAAAAACTTCAAATAAGAAATAAATCACTTTTTTATTAAATTTTTTTTTTATTTTTAATTCTTTATGATTATTCATTTATGCCAACATTTCAACATAAAGTGCAAAAGTCATTCATGATCATCTTGTATCGCGAGTTCGTAACTAAATATTTCAAATGAAAAATTAAAAACGTTGCATTGAAAAGTCACATCAGAAACGTCAGGTTTTCAGAAAATGACCCACAGGCCTAAGATATATTCCTATGTCAATATCTGACATAGCCAAAAATGGTCGTAATGGTCTTCTAGGATACCGAAACGGATTTTGTTGATGTTCCCCCTCCCCCTTTACTCATCATCTGTAGGTCTATGGACCGTGATAGTTTGGTTTTCATTGGCAGTATGACATCAGACTAAAAAATAAAACTAAATATCCGGCGTACTTGAAAATGGTTGTAATGGCCTTTCAGGACCCCAAAACGAATTTTGTTTATTACCCTTCCCCCTCCTCCGCGCATGCTCCGTTGATCTATAGATCATAATAGTCTAGTTTTCATTGACAATTGATGAATATCTGACTTGCTGAAAAATTGTCGTACTGCTCTTCTGAGACCTCAAAACGGATTTTGTTGATATCCTCCCGCCCTCGTGCTCTGTTGTTCGGTAGACCGTAATAGTCTGATTTTCATTAACAATAGGACGTAGAAAATCAGGCTAAAAATTTGTCGTCGTCGCGTTCTAGCAACTGTGAAGGTAGATTACACTAGATACAGAAATGTATTCATTAATGGTTGAAAATTTTTATATTCGTCATTCGGAGCACGCGTTCCAGGCGAAGAAAACTTTGTTACTTTTTGAAATCGTGTGAAAGTTTTTTCTTTTGTGGATAGAGCTGGCTGTAGTTAGGTAGATAGGTAGGTAGGTAGGTAGGTAGTTAGGTACCTGTACCTAGCTGTATAGTGTATGTGGTATACTCGTAGAATATCTACTGGCTTATACGTTCATCTTCGATGGTTTATTCGCTAGGGAAGCATTTTTAAATTCCGATGTGGTAGAATTACGAAACATACAAATTATTCGACGTGTTTTATATGTATGATGTGTGTATCTCGGTAATATTATAAATGTTGTTTTTTCTTTTTTTCTTTTTCAGGGCCACCGAGCACATGAATTATCGTTGTCGAAAACTAGATAAAGAATACGCTAGCGAAAGAAGAAAGAAAATAGAGGTAAGTGAACGTTTATACGTATTTATTTGGGTGGGTGTGGGTGTCGGCGGTGTTGAAAATCCTTATATCATAATTATTATTGGTTCGTTTCGGCGATGGTAACAATTTAAGCGAAAGTTTATCCTTATCCTTATCCGGTTCATTTATCGGCCGTATTTATTTCACAAAGGGTCAAGTTTGCAATCGATTTTGATGGCAGGTTGTGTTCGAATCGTAAAGCAAATTGGTCGTGAAATGATTCAAATGTTTCTACATAAAATACACCTAATCGATTTCGTGCAATGGCAAAGGGCGCGAATTTAGCGTGTTGAAGGAAATTGTACGTTCTTACAAGTATTCTAAGGTATGGTAGGATAAAGTATGCGGTGTGTAAGGAATATAGTATTAGATGTTTTCGAATCATCGTAATGCTACGAGTAATTCGAATAAAATTAAGGATATTTTACGCCAATTTAATTTTGTTTTTGGGAGAATTATTTTTACATATTTGTAGGTACGAATTGCATTACATTGGAAGATATACTTTTAAGTACACGTGGGTGGAAGGCGCTGTGTGGCTATTATAGCAAGTTTAATGGTCCGAAATAATAAAAAATTAATATAGGTTAATAGGGAGTGGATTAGTAGATAAATGCTCATTGTACCTGGACTGGAATTTTTCTCAAAAGTTGGCTATAAATTTTTCTTGCACCACCAACTCCCTTAGTGATTTCTGATTACTTATCTCTCGATTTGCCAATTAATTTAGGTGGATGATTGGTGACGACTGAAAGTAACCTTGGTGAACTTCAGCTGCTCAAATGTTGAAATAATCTACCCCTTGAGCGTTCTATGCTTTTGTAGAAATATTGCTAATTTTTTGATTCCTCACTCTTCGCATTTCACAAAATTTTTGCTTTCGCTTCACTTGCAGATATATTTTCTTCAATTTCCAGGAGTAAATTTACTAAACTCCTACTCCCTACATGAATGAACAAACGGAAACATTTTTTGAACAATAAATAATGCGGACCTTAGCCTCTCCCTCCCTTAATTTTTGACTTGAGGTGATAGTTTGGTACCTAAAGGGTTGGAAGTTGTGTATCTTGAAAATTGAAGGTGCAAACGTCACACTTGAAAAATTAGGTTGAAAATTAATTTTCAAGTTTGAGAAAAGATAGTGAGTATAAATCTGAGCAATCTTTGTGATGTTCATTTTTGACTTAGCTATGAAATTGAAGGGGCTTAGCGGTGCATGTTCAATAGAACCTCAAAAAAAAAATAATTATATGGGCAGAGTATATTAAAAGTTGAACAAATTTTGTTCTGTTCAGTTTTTGCCTAGCATAAAAATTGAAGGAGCTAGAAAAATTTTCTGATATAAGAAGTGCACGGTGGATAGAAAATTAATAAATCAAAATTTGTTATACTTTTAAAGTAATATTATTATTTCGCTCGCGGATTTTTTTAAGGAATGTTTTTGTTCAACATGCTGCAATTGTCCCTTCAGTTTGGTAGTTCGGCTAAAACCGAATATCACAAAAATTGAACGAAGGGCCTCGTTCATTCAGATGGTGAAATCTACCCTGGATCAAAATCAGATCCAAAAATGTCCAAAATGTCACTTTAGGTGTAACTATTCCCATATTTGATAGTTTATTTTGTGCCTAATTTTCCTAGAGCAACATGTACCCCTTCAGTTTTAAAAATATGTAACTTATTCATGTTTGACGTTTTGTTAGGAGCATCCGGTAAAATAAAATCCACACTTTAAGTCTTGATAACCATTCATTAGAAATCTTGTGTTATCAGTTTTGATTTTTTTCTTGAGAAATCGTTGGAAAGACGTTTCAATAAAAATTAAATTAAAAAAAAAACAACTTGTAAATGAAACGTAAATGGTAAAATTTTTCATAAAAAATTATTCAAAATTTTTGTTTTTTTGTAATGTAAACAGCTACTTGCTCCTACAAAATATTGCTGTTTTTAAAAATGGTTAATTGACATTTCTGCTTTCAAAGGAAAAAAAATTATAAAAGTAGTGGGCTTCTATGAATATTTAATTACCTATCTCGTCGGCAAAGTCTTACTGATTCTACATAGTATAATATGCTAAGTATCTTGAATTTTTTTTGAAATTTCATTTTTATTTATTTTTTTTCAAAATTTAAAATTGGTGTCTGAAAATAATGTAAATGAGGAAAAGGTTGGCTTAATTAACAGAAATCCACGTGCTAAAATTTTTTTTTAATCAGACAAAATTCCTTGAAAGTGGTGAAATTTTGCTCTATATTCAAAATGATTAGTCATGTGTTGTAAATTTTTTGAAATGAAGTACTGATTGCATGTTTTTATCGAACTAAGATTTTGAAATTTCAGTTTCATTTTTTTAGCTTGATTTTCTATGTTACATTGCTGAAAAAAATCTGGCCATAACGATCCTTTTAGATGAATAATTAATTTTAATTTCCACTCACTCAAAGTCACGAATGATTTCCTTTCACTTCACGCATTATATAGATCATAATCGCTCAAATCTAATCAATAGACTTACTTTAGAGTCGTATTAGATATTTACAGAGAGGGGTGAACTTTCAGTCAGAAGTCAATCTTCTGGTGTTTTGGAAATAGCTAAGTTGGCGAGAAACCCACAAAAATCTTTCATCGGTGAAGTACCAGATGAAGTTTTATTTTAGAAAAACTGTAAATTTAACGTTCTTTCCATCTAGTCTTCATTTTCCCTGCGTTCAAATGACATACTGCGGATGAAATGATTTTTATTTAAATGTGGTAGCGTATATACAGAGTGTTTTATATCAATGGTACTTTCCTCATACCTTAGATTAAGCAACGCAAGTTAGACGCATGTAAAATATTTTATCTATTCTAATTATTGCAGGAGTAAAGATACACGTATTTGGAATTTTCCGTATTAAAAATCTGAGATCATTTTTCGAAATTTTCTAACTTTTCATCCAAAAGTGCTAAAGTTGTCTGGTTTGCACTCAAGTGTAACGTATACAACGTGGTATTTCCAGTAAAAAAAAATTAGAACTACGGGTGAAGTGGTTGCATCTTGAATAATGTAAGAAAAATACTGTAATTTTATTTTTAAAATTTAAAATTTTTGATCATAACTTTTGAAAAAGTTCTTGTAAGTATTGATTTTCAAAATTTCCTTGAAGAAAAAGGGTACTCCCACCGCTGGTCACGATTATATTTTCTCCAAGTTATTTAGAAATTTTGAAAGAGAAATATCATTTTGATATTTTGTTCCATTCATTAGAAAATTTTTTGTAATTTTATTTTTAAATGTACTCAGCTTTGCGGAATACTTTTGTGGATCAGCCCCAAATATATGGTTTTTTCTTATTTTTTGAGTTGGTTCATCGCATAACTCTCCTCTAAATTGATCTAGGAACTTGAAATTAAGTATGTATGTTCAGTAGGAACTGTAATTATACACCCCTACTTGTTTTGAAAAAAAGCAAAAACATTGCTACATGAAATTTTATCCCAAAAATTTTCAAGCAATTTAGAGAAAACATAATCACGCCAAGTGGAGGTGGGTCACTTATTACTTGCAGAAAAAAATTCTATTTGGATGCTCATAAAAGCTGTCTTAAAAGTTAAGAGGCAAAAATTTGAATTTTTTTTTTAATTTTAGTGTTTTTTCTTATATTATTAAAGCACGATGTCAAGGAGACTCCATAAAACGTTTTTTCCTGGTATTCCGTACTAATTTTTCTCAGTTTTCCAGAACTTTTCCTAAGGAGGGGTGGGTAAATTTTATTGGAAAAACTATGCCATGATGGGTATCAAAATGAAGGTAATTTCAAACTGAGTATGCAAAATTCAATGTTTAAGTCATGACTGGCATTGGTGTAAATTAAAACAGAAAAACGTGAAGCAAAGTTCATTTTTCCAATTACTTATTTTAGTAAAAAACCACAAAAACACACATTTGCTATGAAAATTATGCAATTTTTTCAAACTTGCCTCTCACAGTCCTGAATATGTAGTTTTTGGTCGATTTTTCTAATTTTTAGAGTTTGATTCTGGTATAGCTCTTCTCCAAATTGGGCTAAGAAGTTGAAATTAGGTATGTCCCGTCTGTACAGACCCTTGATGTGCCTTTTAGGGGTTTCGACTTTTTAGCCGCATTCAATCCTGCCTACCTGCAATGCTTTTCTTCAATTCTCATGATTGTAATGTAATCCAGCTGAAAAAGCATCATACCATTTTTGAATCAAAATTAAATTTTTTTGAAAATTACTTTAGATTTTCAGGTGAAAAGGAACACAGATATATCTACCTTTGCCCCTGCAATGATCAGGATAGGCCAAATATAATACATACGTTCGATATATATCGCTCTAATTTTAGTGTGAAGGAAGTTATCATCGGTATAACTTTTTATTCCAATCCAAACGAGAGTATGGAACCTCTTCTGTGCTGTTATCATGCGAAATATTTAATTACTGCCTTGAAGCATTATAGAACTAAGGATATTATATCAGGAAACATTTGGACCACCTCCTAAAACTTATCCATTTTTCAAAATAAAATGCCATTGATTGTGTAAGAAAAAAACACAGCAGTTTGCTTTATCGTCATTTAGATAGAATATATTTCGCTAAATCATCAGTTTTTCATTAGTCGGTCATGGCGTGGAAAAAAATTTACGAGTTTTTCGCGGTTTAATTTTATTTCTTTTTCGCATGATTCTAATGTTCTCGGTTAGCGAATTAAAACAGCAAAAAGTGAGCCCGAACAATTCTTTAATTAGTATCTACTTTTTATTTATGAAGCAACCCAATGAATATGGTACATGTAGTTTTGGAAAACATCCTTCTGTCTTCGTATAGTACATGGATGTGAAAGAAAAAAAAAGGGTGGATTTTTACAAAACTGCTCATTGAGGCTGTTATTTTTAATTACATGTTCTGAGTCGACGAAATTGTAATTAATTTTTCATCTTCAAAATTGAGCTTATTATTTCGAATAATTTTTCGGCATATTTACGTATTTGACTTTACTTATAAGTACTATGTCGACTAAAGTTTGTAGTTGTTTATCAAAAGTACGTTTTCATTACGCAATTTATTCTACATAACTACGTGTCTTGGCATCGGTTTACTAAAAATATGTACTAACAACACCATAGAGCACCAATACGGAAGTAATGAACCGTTGTTGACGTTGTGGTCGCCCCCTTTTTAGAACAGGGTATACAAGGAATTTATGCAGGTTGATTTTTATTAAAAAAAAAAAAATAAAAAAAAAATATGAAGGAAAAAGGATAAAAAAAAAGGCAGGAAGTACACGGCTATTGTTGATAGATGAATAGGGGCGTGTGTAAGATTCGTTTTTTAACAGGTGTTTGGAAGATTAATGAAATAGCTCGGGGGGGTTTTGTAAAATGCGCCATCGATCCGGATACGGTGGAGGAGAGTTGTAGGAATTTTTGCGGGTTTTCTTTTCACGATGAAGTAGCCTAAGGTGATGGATGGTAGGAGGGGTGGGGAGGGGGAGGAGGAAGTTATGAAAGATCGGTATTTTAGGTACATGCTACGAGTACGAGGACGACGATGACGACGACGATGTGGTATTTTTGTGTGTCCGAATCGTGTCGTTATAAATTGTGACCTGTCGCGCGACGTTGTAGGTTTTTACGATCGCGTAGCGAGCAGGGAGCTCGTACCGTTGGCAATTTTTCTCTCGTCCGACCAACCAACGTACGATATTGTGTTAAACGTGTTCAGGTACCTAGGAAAAACCATTAATTTTAGACGGCGGCGCGATACTCTCTCTCCCCTTGAATTGAATTGTTTTGCATAGCTTTTACATTATTTAATACGTATCGAAGCGGAGCGAAATTTCACGTTTAATTATTACCAAACATGACTATTGCATCTTTGACCTTCGCGTCGGTCGTTACGTAATTGTAAATTAGCGGGTGGCTTTTGCGGTATCACAAGCGTAATTGTCAACTTTAGCAGCGGGCTTGAGAGACTAGAGTGGTTGATGCTGATTGCCGTACCTGGGGAAATTAATTTTTTTTTGTGTGTAGTTTGATGCGAATCGCACACGTTATAGTGGAAATGCACAGTCAGTCGTATATGATTTCACTTTCTCTCTTCCTCTATCTGTCTCTGTCTATCTGTTTATTTGTACGTGTTTCTCTCGCTCTCTCGTTTAGGAAAACTTAATTTCCGATCGAGTTATCTAATACGTAGCTCATAGCTACCTACAATGGCTCCGCCGGTTGCGAATAAATTTTATTCGTGAAAACAATTCTTGTCGTATGACTGATCGTATAATGTACAACGTGTCTGGTTGAATATGAATTATTGCTTAAAGCATGTATAATATATATGCAGCGTGTTTCGTCTCAATAGTACCCCCTTCATACCACAAGTAGAGCAACACAAGTTGGACTCACGTAGCATGGGTTGCCTATCCAAAACGTTGCAGGAACTATGCTACAGGTATGTTAATTTTTTATTTTCAAAAAATTCAGAGCAATTTTTAAAAAATTCCAATTTAAGAACTAAAAATTGTAGAAATGTCCAGTTTATGCCAAAATGTGACAAATACAATGCAGTATTTCTGGTAAAAAAATTAAAGTCATAGATTGTATAGTTCGTAAAATATGACAAATGTGATTGAAAAATTCGAAAATTTTTAAAATTTTTGTTCATAACTTTTTAAACAGCTCTTTTAAGTATCCAATTAAAAAAATTTTCTCGAAGTAACAAGGTACCCTCCATCACTTGGCATAATTAAATTTTCCCCAACTTGTTTAGATATGTGAGAAAAAATTGTTTCGTTATAATTATTTCCCATTTCTCTAAAAAAAATTTTCCATGGAAATAGAAATTTCAACAAAAAGCTCTTTTTATTGAAATATTAAATTGATTTAGAGAAAAAATATCAAAATCGAGCAACTGTTTTAATAGAGGAATGTTTTTTGCCGAAATTTATTTTTCATCAACATTTTTTGTTTGAAATAAGGAAAAAAATTTTTACGAAACAATTTTTTTCCAATATATCTAAACATCAAACAGGACCTCATGAAAACTCTGAATATTTTGAAAATAATTAAAAACCCAAAATTCAACCCACCTAGAACACTCTTACTTCAACTGTACAGATCCCTGTTTAGAAGCAAACTTGAATACGGATGTCCAGCATTTCTAAATGCAACACAGAGAAATCTATCAATCATGAAAACTGTCCAAAATGCTGCTTTGCGTCTATGCAT
>FIZR01018588.1:0-24077 GCA_900060175.1 Ferrisia virgata
AATAAAGCATTGTATTGTTGTAGGGGGGGGGGGGGTAAAATTGAGCCATGGTGGGTTGATATTCATGATATGATGTTGGATAAGTGTTTCAGTTTCAGTTATGGCATAAAATAAATCGGCTATATTTTTGGTTTGTTAGGAAATGATAAAATTAAATGTCAAAATAAAGTGAAGAGAAGAGAAAGTTTGATTTTATAATTTAAAATTGAAATATTGACGAAGATTACATCAGTGTTGCCAATCATACGTTTTTGTTAAAATTTTTTTCTTTCGAAATTTATCCTACTTTTGCAGCTAGCAGCCCTCCTAACTGACCAAGCGAGCTAAAATTTTGTATCAGATCATAGGATGATTTCAGCTGAAAGTATATCATATATGACAGAGTCTATGTCAAAATGACCTAAATCTAACCTTGGAAGTTCTGATTCCAGGAGGGGCGAGGAAGGACGAAGGATCTTTAAATCTTCGTGCTCATCTTTAAAATTTGAGTTTTCATCCCAAAAGTTCACATCTGTCTGCTTTCAAAAATTGTTTTCATCAATTCTGAATCCTCCTACACTTCCCTACAAACCTACCCTAACAGATTCATTTTCAGTTTAACCATCCCCGAAATGAGCCTTCAAATTTAAGTTACTTGACAAAAAAAAAAATCACAATTTTTCGAAAATTCCAACGACCATCCACCTCTCCCTACTTGAGAAGTTATGACTTCAGCGATAGTGTTTCCTTTACTAGACTATCGAGGAGAATTCACAAAAAAATTTGAGCAAAATCGAACGTGGGCAGCCTACTGAACCTCTTGCAATTTTTGAGTTCTTTGTTAAAACCTGTCGTTCAAAAAGTTTGTGCATCAGATGATCATAAACATCTTCAATATTTACTTCCACTTATTTATTTTTTAAATCCCTCTCATCAACAATTGATGCTGCGAAAAGCATCATGTTGCACCGATACGATATTGTACGAAAAAAGAAAAAGAGGGTAAAAAATGTTTATACATCATTTAGCGTGTTACACGCGAACTAAAAAGAAGAGCGAATATTATATTCTAATGTTGATGTACTTATCTGACACTAGAGAAGAGATGAAAATCGACGAAGCGGATGTCACGTAATTTAGACAACAACGACGCGACGTAGCGACACTCGAAGAACAGTAATGAAGTGTCGTCGAGTCGAGCGTTTATTTTTATTCAGACGATGGAGAAATTAGCGTTGCTTTTTTTCCCTTAACAATTCCACCATTTGTACAATTTTCACACAGCTACATAGTTTAATTAGTACATCAGTATAGCGATGTGGTACGAGTACGTAATTCAACTTTACTTAGTCGACAGGGTGAAAAATAGTTTTTTTCACGGTAGCTTGCGTTGTTTTTTTTTCCCCTTCCGTGCTCGTATACGGAGTCACTGTACGATGAAGTAGGGAAGTGAAAAATGAACTTGTATAACATGGTATTGTGTGTACTTCCATTGGAAAATATAAACGTACCTACGCGTGTAATTATTCCGTGGTGATAAAAAATCCCAGGTAATGTATGAAGTTCATTTTCGACCCTTCGATTTTGATGACAAACCCAACAGAAATAGAGGTGAGCGAAAGGAGGTCACGTTCCAGATATTATTAACGTGCTGCAAGAGTCATGTGAATCGAAATTACTATTAACATCGAATTCGATATACCCTTCGAAGCCTCACTTTTTCCTGGAGATGGCGCTATACATTGTACAGGCTTCTAAAAATAGAATTAATATGCAATTTCAAAATTTAGATTCAGTCATCAACCTAATTATACAAGCATTGTAGACAAAAATTTTTCCTACAAATTTTATCATATACACATTTTGCCTACCTACTTTATTAAAGGGGCAACAAAAATAGGCAAATTGTATGCATAACCAAAAATGTTAAAAAGGTTACCTACCACAAGGTCCACTATTCAAAAGCATGATTTGGGCATATTTTTTGTTCGAAAAATTTTATATGGGGGGGGGGGGTAATCGGACCAACGAATAATTTGTCCAAGTCGTACTTTTGAATAGTGGACCTTGTAATAGACAAATTTTGTCACATTTTTGGTTATGTACACAATTTGCCTATCGTGATTATTCGAAGGGGCTTATATAATTCAAACGAATGCTGCCCCTTCAATAACGGAGACAGGCGAAATGTGTATAGGGCAAAATTTGTAGAAAAAATGTTTGTCCGTCAGGCGCGTTGCTTGCACTAATGATTAGATCGAAATTTCTAATTTGCTAATTTGTTCAATTTTTAGATGCCTGTGCAGTAGACTAGTTCAAGGTATGTTTTTTTTTTTTGGAAATTTTGAATTCTTTACCCACCAGTAGTGTGCTCTCTTACGAAAAAAATACATCACGTTCTCAATCACGCTTGTGTCAGTCCTCTGAAAGCGTGAATGTAGTCAATCCTCTGAAAGCGTGAATGTAAAGTCCCAAGGTGAGGAGGGATGTTGATTTTTTTACACCGTGATTTTTCAACTATTCAGATGAATTATGTATTATGGCAATTCAAACGTTGAGGAACCTTCCAGTTTTTTCTGAAGGGGAATTGATAATTTTGGAGTGAAAAATATTTTAATTCTGTTTCTCATGTACGAAGTACTTTCTGATATTTTTTCAAGTATTTTTTAGTGGATTTTGTCAGAATTTGTTGATATTTGTGATTATGCTTTTTTAAATAAAAGCATGAAAGTCTGATAAGTGTCTTAAAACATTTAAAGTTAAACATGTAAAACACATGTAGAGGGAACTGCTGGAGTGAGTATAACTGTGCACCAAACATGTAAAGATATGTAAACGCGTTAGTCCGAACGAACCTAGCGTTCCAGTACAATCACGTGGTAGAGTTGCATTACTACCGGGCGGTTTCATTCATGATATAAAATTTGGATGTGTACCACTTAGAATAATTTTTTTGACCGGAAAATTTTTATGAAGTATTTTTAGCTTAAGAACATATGGGGGGGGGGGGGGGAAAAAAAAAAAAAAAGTGTTTTAAAAAAAAATTTTTTGACTTTAGAAAAAAGAAAACTGGGGTTTTTTTTTTAAACTAAAACATAAAAAAGTGTTTACATCCATCTTTGAACCACTTCACTGTACAGCATACTGCGCCACTTCTGGGGAAAAGTGAGGCTTAGAGCGAGTACGTTGAATTCGCCTCTATGTGTACTGTAAGACCTTTGCTATGATACCTATCTCGATTTCCACGACTCCTGTGGCAGGTTTTAATGAAAATCATTTTTCCCAAATGTTAATGGAATTCTGAGTTATTTTCGTGCTTGTTTAAATGTGCTCATTGGACGTACATACGTTTACTCGTTAAAAATCTTCTGCTCGAAATTTCTGTATTACCTCAGTTCGTCTTTGTGACCAGCTCAGGCCCTTGTACAGGCGGGGGGGGGGGGAAATCAAAAACTTTCTGATGGCCTACAAAATATAAACTTTTGTAAAAAATTAGTCTATTGAGTCAAAAAAATTGGATAAATTACTCGCGTATTTCTGGAAATGCAGTTTTTGATGACTGAGAATACAATTTTTTCAAAATTTTCACCCTTGCTTCGTTCGGACACATGCATTTTATTTCGCACACCATCAAATTTTGGAATTTGTTGGCACTGAAAACTAGAATTCAGCTCTCAAACTCTCTCTTTTCCTTCTCATCTTCCAACGATTTTATTTCAAAAAACTTCATTATTTCTGCGCAGATGAGAAAAGTCGATCAATGTTTTCGACATGACGTGTAAATAAGGAAATGAAAGGATATTGGAAATCAGGCTATTGTGCTATTTTAATTTGTTTTGATCCTTTTATCGTACTAATGTAGTTTGGCGTTTTGAAAATTAATGTCAAATATACGACAACTCTTCCGTGTCCTCCGGTGTATTGGCTAATAATACGAATTTTAATCATCGCCAAAACTCGAAATGACATGCTTAAAATTCAAACTTTAAAAGTAAATGTATAATACCGTGTTATTATTCTATACGTAGCATATCATATTTACGATAACTCGATAATGCATCAGGCAGTGTAATAAGAAGGAGAAACGTTTAAAACAAACAAACAGGCGAAATAACCCTCTGGAATATTATATTTGGCTAAAATTTGATGATCGAGATTAGCGTTTTGTATAGATTTGCATTGAGCCTAAAAGAGCAAACGTTATAAAGGTATGCTAAGGTGAAACTTTTTTGAAATGGTAATTTTGCCATGACACTAAATAAACAGATTTATATACGTAGATATTACAGACATTTGTACAGTTTAGAACCGAAGTATCGAATAAAAAGTAAATGTTCGTCGGCTGAAAAAAGCTACGTCGAAAAAGCACATGCACCGTACCATTAGATAATGACTTTCAGGACGTGCGGTGGCGAAGTCGATGTAACGTAGCAATTTGCTGACACGACGATGGAAACATAATGAGGATAAAAATTCGATTAAAAGCTTATTGGGAACGCGAGTGGTGGTGTTTTTAGTAATGAATGTTTTGCAGATAACACGAAATCCATTTACGCGCGAACAGAGGCTGGCGACGAAGTCTCGCCCATTGGATAGACTTCGATGTAATTCAACGTTCGTTATTTAGTAGGTTCACCTCAAACAACCGTCATGGGAATCGTTAATTACGTACACATACACTCGAATGGTATTTCATTCGGATATTCGTACACGAGCTAGTCGAAGATGGTAGTATATTCGTACTCGGTACGAATAATAAATAATTTACTCAAAGGGATTGGTATATTTTTTTACCCATTTCCAAAGTAAAGCGTTGTCTATGATTTTGACTCCGTCTCGTTGGTATGTGCTTGTGATCCTTATTTTGTCGCCGTCTTCATCTCGATTCGGTTACTCGATAAGCTATTTTCATCGTTTCCTAATCGACGAAGTGAAAAATGCTGAATGAGATGCACGAATCTTCAACATCAAAGTAGATTAATCGAATCGAACCTTGCGTCGCGTCGCGCGTCGTCTTCATATTTGATGTAAACAAACGAGATCAAACGCTAGTTCCATTCAAAGCGACATTTTTCCATTCATTTGATAGTCGACTACGAAAATTCACGTTGCTTGTTCGTACTCTTGTTTGCTATAAGTATGTGAAAATGGAGTAACCTTTTCCACGAAGATGAAATCGTTACAATGTTTGTTGAAAGAAGCAAGCAGCAAGGTCGATATACCTTCGTAACGTCTCGTTTTATTTTATCATCCCCGCCTCAACATCTTGTTGTAGATTGAGATATGTCTTTGCAGCTGTTTGAAAACTTGATACCCGAATTTTCTTCCTTATGAGTATACTTATTTGCAGTCAAAATGTGCGAGTCAATCCTGTCCTTAGATTTTGATTTGTATAAAAAATTGTTGGGGGGCCGTGAAAGAAATGTCCACCTTAAAAACTGTACTACTATTTACCTTGGCTTACATAGAACTTTACTCTGTAATGATACAGTAATGTGGCACGCGCATGCGCAATGAGTGAAATGTAACGTGAAATTTTTTTCCACACGAAAACATGAGAAAATTATTCTTCGTTCAGTTGAATTCGTGTTGGATGTTTCTTGAAATATAAATTTTGAAATTTTAGAAATCTCATAACCTAAAAAAATTGTTTTTAGCTGTGAAAAGACAACAGCTAAAATTTCAGTCAACTTGATCGATATTAACTTGTACCGCAAGGTCACTGAATTTCTTATGGAGTTGAACAATGAGTAAGATACAGCAAAATAGTGTATGATTTGATTTTAAGCAAATTGCGATAACTTCAAAATCTAAGACAGGGTGCACATTCAACCATCTCCAATGAAGTTTAGACCTTGAGAAATCTATTGTAATTCATTTCAGGTCTCAGTGTGAAAATGAAACTTTCATTGCTGCAGAGGGGGTTGGTACTACTCATATGTAGTTTTTCATGTATTAAATCGCACAAGAAATGAAAATGTTATCGCGATGCTCCGGTTAATATTGATCGATTTGTGTAAAATTTCGAAGCAGTGAGTTTTGTTGAAATCTCCAAATTCGCGTATAAAATGTATCTTAAAATTTGAAGAATGCATTAGTAAGTAGATTTTTAAAAATAACATTTTCAATTATTTTTCTAAAATGAATTTAAAGCATAATGACGTGTGAAACAGGTCCAATGCATTTCTTACCCCCCCCCCCCCCATTTTGGAGGAGCTAAAATAAAAATATTTCATTTAGAATTATATTTAGCTCCTTGAAAATGGAAAATAGGCAAAATGTATGCATGACTTGTTTATTGTTGTATTTTCTTAACAATAACAACTTCAAATTTCTTTCAGAATGAAATTTTAAGAAAATAATTGAAAGTGTTATTAACAAATTTCGTTTCGGGGCCCTAGAAAACTATTGAGACCATTTTTCGCAATCTCAGATATTTACTTTTATTTTTTTCCCCTCCAAAACTGAAAATTATTTGCTCAGCTCGATACCGACCAAAATCGATCAAACTTGGGAAATAGGCTTTGATTGCCGACAAATTTGATATTCTGTAGTAGAGATGACCTCGGAAAAAAATTCACTTGTGCTCAAGTTTTCAAGGAGGTGCTGCTGAAGGGCTAAAATCGCAGAAATTGTTTCTGTTCAAATCAATCGATAGACGATCCAAAGTGGTGTAAAGTATTCATAAATTAATCTCCCAAGTCAATTAGGAGGGGAGATATGAGGAATTTTCCCTTTTTGACCTTGAAAAAAGGGCGCTTCTCCTCTATCTCCCCTCCAAATTTAGCTACGAAGTTAAGGTTTAGTGTATACACTTAGTACAGATTATGGATGTCCGTTTGGGAGATTTCGACTTTTCAAACCCATCGTTTTCTCCTTTCAGCCTTGAAATATGTGGTCTTTTTGGGCGGATTTTCTCATGTTTTGAGTTTGTTCCTCGCACAACTCCCCTCTAAACTGAGCTAGGAAGCTGAAATTTAGTATGTAGTGTAACTTGGAGTGAATTGATGAGATTTTTGGGATAAAGTTGGAATTTCCCCAAAATCTTGCATCAAAAGAAAGTTATGGTATTCTTGAATAAAACAATAAAAAAATGAACTTCGTGGATCGAGTAATTTCTGAGTAAATGGAACACAAAGCAGGAATCCGGTTTATCCCTGCATAAATGTTATATTTTTTTCATCTCCCGAAAACATTTTCTTTTAATTTCTAAAATTTTACTTCAAGGTTTATGCCTGCGTAATGTTTGTTTTCTTCATGATTTGTATGCATTTTTTAGACTAAAATATCAAGTTGACTATTTTTTACTAATATAGGTAAATTAATTGGGATTCCTTTTCATTCATTTTTTTCCAATTTCCATCTCAAACATCTCAATCAGGCTCACCTAGCATTGTTTTTTTTTTTTCAAAATTATGTTCAAATTACAATAGTATTAAAAAACATCATTCGCAGTACACTTTACTCGCAAAATTCACCCAGCATACATTACCGCTTATCTACAGTTGTAAAACTCTGTTTATTGATTCAGAACGTTGAAATAGAAAAACAACGCGAATAAATTCTCATTTGAGCGAATGAACCAACCGTAGTATTTCTTTTTTTTAAACATGGTTCCACCGAGAACCGTCAATCACGATTAATTTTACCGGATAGCAGCAAATATGATGCGAAGGGATTACTCGAAGCAGTAAACCCGATACCTCGGAGCGTTTTGTTTTTATATGTACCGTTTTCGTTTCAAAATGAAACTTCCCCTTTGTATTATTCATACCTACATTAAATTGTGTTCAGAAGGAGAGGGAGAGAAAGAAAAAATAAAGTGTGTAACATTTAGTATTAAAAAGGATGCAGGAAAATAACTTACACTCTGTCGAGTTCAGTCTGTAGTTGTCTTAGGTGTTGTATAAACGATAAAAACTGACTGTTGTATGATGGACCATGTACTGTATATCTAGTTGTGTAGCAAGCTACGTAGCCGAAAGAAAAAGGGGTGAAATTTTACCTACACCGCGTGTACTGTACACTGTACGCAGTGTATACGTAGGAATTCTCTCAAAGACACAAAATTACGTTTAAAACCAGCGTTTCTTCTGACCTACTTAAAAACTTTACACAATGCAGCAGGTTCCGGCGAGATGAGTATTTTTTAATATGTTTTTACAATGTTGTTTCGAAGTTACGACAAATAGTTGGGGGTGACTTTTTTTTTCCACAACAGTTTTTTGTATCTACGTATTTTTTAATGATCTGTAGTGTAAGGGGAAAAAAACCGTCTTCGGAGAATAACGATGAAATTCCAACGTTACGCTGGTAAATTATTAGCGAATAATGAAAATAAAATTGGTCTAATAAGGTGTTGCTGAAGGATTCTTGTACTTCTACAACGTTTTTTTTTTTTGTTTTCTTTTATTTTCCGTATGAGATTTGAATTTTGCTAATCGTGTATTTGAGGAAGCATTCTCGGTTATCGATCTTGAAGAAAGGAAATAATACGATGGCGATGGAAATATATATTTATGTCCTGTTTCGACTGTAATTTATTCGACAAGATGACAAAAGTAAACAAAATGATGAATTTGTTCTTGGTTTAAAGTTTCTTATTTTTTCAAAAGTCGTTTAAAAAAGTTTTTGATGCATTGACTAGTTTTAAAATATTCCATCACGAAATAGTTGGTTGTCGTAAAGTAAATGTTTGAAATTATAAGTGCTTGTCTGTACGTTATACTTGAAAGAAATTCATTTAATTTACTTATAAACTGCGAAAAAGTTCATCGTTTTGTTATCGAGTATTGCAGAAATTGTCGTTATGATAGTCACTTTGAAAAAATAATAAAAATATTGGTCTAAAATGAGGAGCAACTCCTATGAATACCAAATATGTATTTTTTTTTCTCTTATATCATACATTGCCCGAGTCAATTTTGAGTTGGACAAGGAAATAGCCTACTGTATCTGTACCTGGCAACTGTGTAATTGTCAATAATATTGTTGAGCATCGTCCTTTTGTACAGAAATTCGGCAAACAGGATTCAAAGGTTTCATCTTTTTACTATGCATCTGAAACTTGGACGATTATAAGCGTAAATGCTGAGAATGCTGTGGACCGAGAGAAAAAAGCCAATATTTCAACACTCAAATAGCTTGACAGTTATTGTGGCAAACACTATCGTATCAACCCTCCTCTCCCTCCTTACCACCTGAAAATTTAATTCTGAGATTATTTCTCAGAATTATCGATGCGACCTATCTAAATGGTGTGAAATTTCACTAGTCTAGTCCCTTGGAGTAAAGCCCCCGTCCCTTCGTATTAATCGAAATGAGAGTGATAGGGTTTTTGGCTCCACCGCGACTTGGAGAAGATTTTATTCTTGGAATATTTCGACTACCTTCCTCTTAGAGCTGGCGAATAGAGGAAAAAAATTGAGTATCAATAATTATCGATATTTGCTCAACTATTATCCAATATTATATCGATATTTTCGATATTTTTTACCAAAATTGAAAAATTACACTTTTTAATGCATATTTCTTTATGTATTTATTTTAAATTCAAACATATTAAACGAGAATATAGGCTAAATTTTATGATAGATGAGATGAGCATTTCTATTAATAAAAGTCAATTCTTGTAACACTCACAATGTTGCCGGTTTTTGAGAATATTTTTTCGCAGGGCATAGATTTCTAGAGAGTATTCTCGCATATTTTCACCGTAATCTTTTAAGTAGTGATAAAATTATCATTATCAAAATATCGGTATTGAGAACTCTGGTATCGATATTATCAATATATCAAAAATATGGAAAAATCGATAGTTTTGCTAGTCCTATTTCCTCCAACTTTGAAAAACAATTTTGTCGCCGGATAAAGCATTTCTGACGAGAGTGATCTGAGGTGGTTAAAATTTTCTCTGCTTTTGTGAGTCCTACGTGGAAAATATTCGAATGTGAAATTAAAAGGTGTAAAATTCTTTGCAAGGTAGACTGGATGAGGAGGAAATAAAAATTGATGTACACATTGCGTTGCTTTTTTGATTTTGATTTTCGTGTAGTGAAGGAAGTACGCGAATTTTCTATTCGTGGAATAAAAAAAAAGGAGTGCTCTGCAATATTTCTATTTATGGATCAGTGGAAGCCGTAAAAGGAGTATAGATTGATGTGAATAGCTGAAATTCCTCACGAAATTTAATCTCATAGCTCAATTTGTAGGGAAGATATGCGCAGAAGAAACTTAAAAAACAAAATAAGGGTGCTGTGAGGAGGTGCAGTGGAAAAGTTAGGCACGTTCAGATTCCCTTTTAAAGGTACATGCTAAATTTCAAATCTCTGCTACAATTTGCAGGGGAGATGGGAATGGAATAGTCTATTTTCAAAGTTAAAAAGACAATTTATCCCCCCTCCCCGGTAGGAAGCTGATTTTTAAATATGTTATGCAACTTTGGATTCTCTGTCGATTAGCTCAAAATGAAATTATGTTGGCGATTTTTGCATCTCAGCATCTCCTCCCCCAAATTTGGACATGACTGACTTTTGATACAAGCAGCATTTAAGCGATTTTGACTTTACTGAACTGAGTTAATAATTTAAGTCTACGAAAAAAAAATAAAAATGAATATCTGGCGTTGCCAAAAATGGTTTTAATAATATTCTAGAATCCCAAAACGGATTTGTTGATCTTTACTTCCCCTCTCCCTCTTGCCTGCTTTTTTACAACAATATGGCCGAGAAAATCAGACTAATTATTGGTTCAGTTCTATCGAACTCGATTCAGCTCAGCCATAACCAAATTAGCTGAGCTTCTTCAATTTCCAATGGAACGATAATTTAAATTTCCAAATATTTTGTCGCCTTGTACAATAAACCGCAAATTTGAACTTTTTGTCATGTTGTACCTTTTATGGCACGCACAACGCACAAAACTTAATGGCTTCAGTTTTATCATATTATTTTCTTCGCACCGGTCCTCCATAAAACACGCATATCAGACATCGGTCTATACTAAATTTTAAATTCATGTTCATCGGCAAGGTGGTCCAAACACCGGAGGGAAAAGAATCACGTATACGATGTACGAAGAAAATTACCCATTATATTCATTACAATTTACTTCGTTATCATATGCGCCGCCCGCCGTATTCTTGAAATTAAAAATATCCGCAACGGCGTCGGTAAAAATAATTGAAGTGTTGAAAATGACGTAATTTCTAAATTCTGTACGGCGCAACGATTATTGGTTGTGGAAAGGGGGCGAGGGTAGCGATGAGGTGCGGTGATAGTTACACCGAGTAATATATTTTCTGGGAGATGTTAACCTTGTCAGCATCTTCTATATGTTTATGTATCATTTGTTTACACTTACCTACTTATTACCTATCTATTTTTTCAGAACTGGTGTAAACATTCGATAAAATAAATTCGTATGATGAATTTTTTTAGCCGATTATCGTTGATAAGATATTCGGGCTCATTAAAGAGTCATTCATGCGGCGGTAATTTTTCGCACCATTGGTCAACATTTCAAAACGTCGTATTAATTACGTATAAACCGTACAATGACTTTATTTAATATTGTATGAGCTATATGCATATAATACGCACTTCTGTTTAATGGCTCAATTGTCTGGAATTTGCAGTGTTTGTTTTAGAGCACACGACATTAATTAGTCTATATGTACAGAGCTTGCCGCCGCCGTTATTATGTACAAAATGTATGGTGTGATGTGCCAAGCGTTTCAGTGTGTATGGCTACTTATCACGTATTGTGATGCATGTACGTACTTGCTTTAAAAGCACAGACGAGTAGGTAGCTCTAGCTACTAGCTAGGTACTCGTACTTGTATCGTACTTTCTACACAGTGTTGAATTGTTTGTAATGAGCAAATACCCTGTTCGCAGTAACTAATCCGCTCGAGTGTACTTTGTGTAAGGAGTATATTTATCTTGGTGTTTTATTCTGTGCGGGATGTAGAGAGGATTTTTTTTATTCACCTGGATGGACACAGATTCCTAAAGTATCCTATCTCCGGTTCTTAATTTTTTTTGTATCCTACTCCGTATTTAAGTATGATAAAACGACGCGTGAAGGAGATAGTTCTCGCTAATTTTACTGTGTAAATAACTAGAGTGAAAATGGTGGATTAGGAAACTGACTTTCATTGTTACCTTAGCGTATTAGTGCAGTAAATATACCCGGACAAAATGGTCTGGGAAAATTTTTTTGGCTCATCGTATTCGTGAAGGTGCGTTGTCAAACATACGCGAGTCCAAGATCTTCAAAAAACCTGCTATTTCATCTCGCCTTTTTAACTGATTTTTGTGGAGCCCTGGCTCCGTAAAGAGACTTTTTGTAAGGCATTAAAAAGCATTGAAAATTTTAGGCAGATTACAAATATTCTATTTGAAATGCCGACACTTCGTTTGAACTTTTAATTTTTGGAGCCCAAAGTCTGAAAAGCTATTATTTTTTGAAGAGCATGAATAGTTAAGAATGAAGAATCTTCCACCAGGCGCCAGCTGGGTTCATATTTTTTAAATAAGAGTAGTTTTAATCCTATAAAAATAATCAGTCATTTTGATAATGAGAGGTTCTCAAAATTATTCTTTTGTTGTGTAGCATATAATACAAGTTCAGTAGTTGAGTGCCTTCGTATGCATTTGCCGGTACTTTTCGCTTTTTCGATAGTCGTTTCGAATTCTGTTGCTTCGGCTATACAGCAATTGATGATGACTTAAACTCCTTCTTTCACCGTATTACATGACTTAGTTGGTTTCTTTCCTGTACAGCGAATCTTTAAATGCGATTTGACGACGCCGTTTTGATAATTCTCAAAATTTGAATATGCCACAATATATTCTACTTAGAATTATATTCCTAAATATGTAATTATTTCATTAAAAAAAAAAGTTCAGCCTGATTTTCGTGACATTACAATCATGAGAATTGAAAAAAAGCATTGAAAAAAGGAAGGGTTTAAAGGGGCTGACAAGTCAAAACCCCGTTACTTTTTTCTACGTGGTCATAGAATAGAGCCATGGCGAAAACAAAAAAAAAGTTACATATAAAAATTTCTCTTCAATTAAATAATTTACGCCTTAAACTAAATGAGTCTAATACAGTGGTTTTTGTGGTCGTAAAATTCGATTTTGGCAACCATTTGAGCGTTGGATCCAAACTGGGCTTCTGAAGGGGAGGTTAATAATCCGAAATTTGTCAAATTTTAGACATCGGTGTCAATTTACCAAGCTCTAAAAATCAGCCTAAACCTTAATAGTTTCAACATTCCAAAACAGTACATTGGAAACCTTATACACCGAATTTGGCAAAATGTTAAAATTTTCAAACACCCCACTTTGAAGCCCAATTTAGTTCTAAAAGTTAGAAACTCTCATTAATCCAGAACAGCAGGTTTTAGACCTCGTAATTTGATTCAAATGTTCCAGAATTTAAGAAAAAAATAATAAAACCAAAATGTTTCTCTTTGAACACTCTTTAGCGTTTGTTTGAAGCAAATTTTCGCATTTTTTAGCATAATGCACCCCCTCCCCCTCACATGAGAAAAGGGGACAGTCCTACATTTTTCTCATTTTACAAAATAGTGAGAAGCACTATGTAAGAAAAATACTACTAAAAGTGGATTAAGCAGATTTTTGAGAATTATTTGTCAATTGGAGATATTGAAAAGTGATTTATTTCTGAACCTCCCAGCTCCTCCCCACGACTTACGGGGGGGGGAATCAAAAAAATGAAAATGTTCGTTTTTTAATACTCCACAGCTTCTGTTTCCAACATTTTTTTCGTTAGAACGTTATTCAGAAAGTACTAGCCAAAAAAATCAAATTTCGCATCTCCTTGCCCCCCAAAACAGGAACATAGATTTTAAAAAAGTTGGAGAGTATTGAAATACAAACTTCACCGTACCTATTTACAAAATTTTCGTTTTTGTGAATTTTGATCGGGTTTGGGTTATTTCTGAGCTAAAACGACTGTACTAAAAAATAGTCTCACTGGTGTTTCAGAAACCAAAAATGTATCTTGATACTCTCTCCTTATCCTCTGTAGCTTATAGACCACCATAACTTGGTTTTCTTCAAAAATATATCTATTAAAATGCACAGGATAAAAATACCTATTACCAATCTCGAAGAATTATATCATCTGAAATTGATCCAGTAATTTTAATTGGGACACCTTGTATGTGGCTGCTAACTCATACATATTATAGCTTCGTATCTTCGCATTGAGTAATTGTTTTAACCGCCATAAGCGCACAATAAATACGTCGACGATGTTATAAACGATTAACTCGTTCGAATAGAGAGCATCGTAATTTCTTTCCACTCGAGCGAGTTTATTTTACAGGTGTTCCCTTTCAATATAGGTACTAGGTACCCGAGTTAAGGAGATTAATGTGCTCTTCTGACGATTATCATCATCTCGATGGGTAAAATAATGACCTAGGTGAATGCCGAATACCTAAAGTAAGAGTATGTTTTTTTAAATTCATTTTTCAAATGTAATTTAAATCTTTGGGCACGCGAATACGTGCGCGTGCCCAGATGCGCGTATTAATAAAGTATTACATAGCACGCCAGGTATTTAATTACGGGCACACTGCGCAGGTATGTTTAGCGCACACCTACTAGGTATGTGGTATAAGTAATTAAGTCTCCATCTGGTATTATTATTAAATATGTACTTCATAATATAGGTGGGTGGGTGTGTATATAATTCGAACAAGTTGAAAGGGATACATGTGTAACATAAAACTACACATACTACATCATGCATCATTACTTACACCGACAAACACATCGTGTACTCTTAAAGCCCATAACCGTACAAGATAAGACAATAAGGTAGGTAAATTATTACAAGGCAGATTTACAAAAGACAGTTTAGCAAAGTTAACCCTACCACTGCTTTCCTTCTCAAGTTAGTTGTTAGTATACAAGCGAAGAAAAACCTACAATATCGTGTGCAAATAAAACCGAAACGATACGATAAATATAGGTAAGTGCGTGTGTACGTAGACGTACACGATTGCTACTCATTGTACAAACCCTACAGATATCACTGGTACATTTATACTACCGTGCAGGGTTATCTCTGTCTTAGAACTAGAGTGCAATTTCGATAAATTTCTATGCACGTGCGCCCTGCAGGAATATCCCTATACTAAATTATATTACATCGTGTTCTCTTTAGATAAACCTTTTGCTTGTGATTGTACCTACAATATATTAATTCACTGCACAAAGCTTACATCGTGTCAAGATAAATTTCTAAGGAATTCCAAATTCCAACATTTTCATCGCGTACAGAATTTTTTCTACAGGTGAAAAAATTCTAAAAATATCAACCAACGTTTAACGCGTACACCGAGCGAGAATTTTTGTAAAATCTCAGCGACTGTAGGTAGAACCCAACACAACACCTGATATGTAATGTAACTCTGAGCTTTAATTCTACATACTTAAAGAAAAGGATTTACACATAGTGTTAGTAATTTGGGCTTTGAATAAGGTTGCTAATGTTCAGGATTAATATACAGATAAAATTCTTTTGTTTTCGAATCGAGAACTATCGCGAGAGATTTTAGAAATTCAAATTGGTTACACGGGTTAGGGCGAAAATCCTTCTTTTGAAAATGCTCGCTTTTTCAATACCAATTTCTAGAAAATCACCCGAGCCTATTTGGTACACGTTTTGTCAACAAACTAAAATAATTCATTCGTTGCCTTTCGATTTAAATCAATTTATATGTAAATTGACCGAAATAATAAATAACACTGCGGATATAAAATCGCTAAAACAATAAACAAACATAGTATAATTCATATTCAGATGTAAAAAATGTGAAAATTAATGAAGGTTTTATTCTCTGTCAATTTAAACAAAACAAAAAAAAAACATCGCGAAGCTCTTTCAGTCTGATCTTTGTAGTACATTATAATCATATTTTAATTTTCTAGCTCAATTTGGAGGGGAGTTATGCGAGGAACGAACTCAAAAAGTAAAAAAAAAAACGACCAAAAAAACATATTTATGGGGCTGTAAGGGGGTGCAATGAGACTGAAAAGTCGAGACCCCCAAAAAGGTACATCTAAGGATGTACATACCAAATTTCAACTTCCCAGCTCAATTAGGCGGGGAAATAGGGAAGGAACAGTTCTTTTTGAAGGTCAAAAAGTGGGAAAACCTTCATATCTCCCCTCCTTATGGACCTATAAAATTGATTTTTGAATATGTTATTTAACTTCGGATTCCCTATCGATTAGCTCAAAAAGGAACAATTTTTTCATTTTTGGCCCCTCAGCACCCCCTCCCACAAATGAGGGCATATTTGGATTTTAATTCAAGGTCATCCCAATCCATACATATCTAATTCGCCGCCAAACTCAGCCGATTGACCGAATTGGAGCGATTTTGGTCAGTATGGAGTAAAGTAAATGATTTTAGCGTTCGAAAAAAAAATGAAAATAAAAATAAACATCTGACACAGCCAAGAATTGTGATGATCTTCTAGGAGCCCAAAATGGATTTTGTTGATATTTTTCCACGCATCCGTCCTAGGTCAAAAGACTATAATAGGCTGGTTTTTATTGACAATATGACATAGAAAATCAGGCTAAAAATTCACAAAATTATCTAATTTTATCACATACGTGTAATGATTTTTTGGTAGTTATAGATAAGTTTATCGTTTCTTATTCTTTGTACGTGCACAAGTTTCTGATTTCAAAAAAAATAAAAAACTGACAGCACCCTAAAAAATTTGTATCATATTGGAATTAAACCCAGACTATACAAGGTTGAACTATTTTTTCAAAAAAAAAATAAATAAATAAATAAATAAAAAAAATAATGGCAAGTAATATTTGAAAGAATATTATGCAACAAAAAACTCAATTCAAAAAAGCTGTTATAGTATCTTATTCTGCTCAAATTCTCAATTCCAAGTCAAGTCATTTCAAGCATAAGTTTAGTACAAAGTGGCAAAATATTAATATCCAAAGAGGATGCGTACAATTTCTAGAAGGCACGGTGCGAATTAACTCATCAACAGGCATAATATTTAGTTTGACACTTCTCAACACGTCTCAAAATGATCGCTTACGTTTCGAGGGATATTTCAAAGTGGATTATAAATGACACAAATTGACGACATCTTGAGAAAACTACAAACTACGTTCTCATTACGATATTAGAAAACTTTCTCGTTTGTTCTCCAGTGCAAATTGACTTTTCAACACTTCATAACTTTAAAACTATTGTAAAGATACATTCTGAGGTCGCATTACAGTTTAATAAATGAATTTATATAAAAAAATATACTAAGAACGATTCTGACGAACAAATTAACGACAAATATGGGCTCAAAGCTCGACAGCTCTCAAAGTCTTTCAAACTTCATAACTCGACTTCACTATGATGTGGTTAAGAACCTAGCAATATTTACCAACTAAAAAGACACATGTTTTTAGCGTAAAATATTCGCATACCTACGTGCACAAGTTTAAATATGTAAATTTAATTCGAAATGTTTGTACGCTTGGCGAGTTTTACCGAGATAACTCCAGTATACACCACCAATCAATATAACTTTTATAAAGTTATCGTTACACTAAAAAAATCTTAATCCATTCGAAAAGTTCGTTAATACAGTCAAATCTTTTTCAAAAAATTACAATTCAGTTTAGAAAATTCGTCTCGAGATGAAGCACAAGTTGAAATAATACTTAAACTGCAGATCACTGAAGTTCCATATTTTTTTTTCGTTTTTTTTCATACTAACTGAATATAACACAATGAATTATTCAAAAAACAGTTCCACATCGGGAACATGACTAAAACGAAAGAATGGAATTTTCTATCTCAAACGAGTATTTGCAAAGAGAAAAATATTCGAAAAAAACTATCAATACGAAAAAAAAAAATGAAAAAATATTTCGCTTCTAAAAGCAGTGCTATTAAATCAAGTATTCATTATTTTCGACCGACGAAACAAACTCAAAGTGATTTAGCCGGTCGGATTGCTCCAAGGTTCGATTCACTTGACCGTTCTCAACTCATCAGCTGATTCAAACTAAACATGAGCCAAAGAAACAGTACGTAATATAACGGTATATGCATACATAATACTCATCACTCATTTGAGATGAAACAAATTTCCATATCGTGTAAAATTAAGCAACCCATAAACTCAATAATGTTGAAAGGAATCAAATAACTTATGTAGTAATGAAAAACCGTTATATTCTAACTTTGCCAGCAGGCACACAGGTAGCTTCTTTCCGTATGGGAATTTCATGTTATTGACGATATTTTCATGAAATACAATTAAAACTTCAGATCAACAACCAGTTCAATACGACTTGACAAATAAATGTAACATTATTATACCATATTTACGTAGAGTCGATGTGGAATAGCTAAGCACACGATATATGTACCTAGAATACACTACGTTCACGTTTCGACTGTAAACACGTGAACAATGGAAGCATGTTATCTCGATCAACAGCTTTTTCGGTGTTAACGTGCAACATATTGCTTCATATAATACACTTTTATTAAATAAATTCTATCAAGATAATGAAATGAAATAATATACAACACAAAACGAAACCATTTCTGAGCATAGTTTACTAACAAGCTCAAAGGGCTACCTCAGGGTAACACGTTACTACGACCCATGTATATATATGAAAAATAAATCCTAGAAAAATTACGATTAATGTAAAAACCATTCTAACAGCACTTACATTCGATCTTTGGTGAACTACTGAAATATTTAAAACACGATTCACATCAATTAACAGAAAATTATAACGCATAACAACACTACGCACAGCCATTCTTTCCAGCTACACACCGAATAAACGAAACACAAGTTGAAGTTTTCACGTACGAACACAACCATATAGCGGCGCGTTGGTGGCCAGACACGTAACCAGTGTTACCACCAGTGTTGCCAATTTTGTATAATTTGACGATGCGCGGCCCTTTATTACTTATCACTCGTACTTCGAGCAACACAAAAATCAAAGGTTTGTTTTGTACTTCAACGGTCATTGGGAATTTACAATTCATTACTTGAATCTTCACGAATTAACCATCTAAAATTGCGATAAAAACACATTCACGAATCGTCCATCACTCAATTCAAGCACGCATGAATCTTTTGAATAATTCGTTTCAGAGTAAAATATTAATTTTGTCTTTGTCAGTCATCACGATGAGAGTTCTACTGATAACTGAAATAAAAATTCGAAAATAATAAAAAACAATATTTTATTCAAATTCAAACATCTCCATCTTATTTACTACGTTAAAATTTGAATATGATACATGCTCCGAATTGGGTCAACAAATATGAAAAATACATAAGTATTTGCGATTCACGAATTGATATCAGAATCGCTAAAAAAAACAAAACGTCATTACTGGCAATCTTGATCCACCCATCATGGCACAGCCAGGTAAATTTAAGCACCGGGAAAAATACCATTTCAAGTGCTACGATTCGTAGGATCAGTGTCGAAATTACTCAATTTCATTTATTGTAACGAAAAAACATTATTAAACACTACGGTAACTTGAGGGAAACAATTAAAAATTAAAAAGGGACTTAGGAGAATAATTATGGCCATCAATTGTTCGTTCGTTTATCTATTTCTTTTTTAAATTTTCTTTATTGTTTGAATACATAAGTATAATACTTACTTAGAAATAGAACGCTGCCCAAAAAAACACATACTATTTACAAGTAAAACTCTCACTACGAAGATACACATATTATCATTAGGTCATTACTATAAAATATATTGTACGAAATTTCAAGAAGGAGAAGTATCACTGAGATCGTCTTTCAACCATTGAGGAACACTCCGATAGCCCAATCTTTTCAGCAGTTTCACCAAAGCTGTGTTATGACTCAGATAATAACGCTATAACAAATAAATAATATCATAGAAGTAAGTAATTAAGTAAAGGCATGGTACAGAGGTAAGTATATAAAAGCTTGAAAAACATAATATTTCTATAACTTCAATCAACAATACACCTGAAAATTTTCAATCAATTTGAATTATCATTTTACACAACTTGTAAAAATTAGTTTTTTGTACACAGAGTTGACAAATCATCTAGAATCAAATGTACTAGACTAAATTCAGAAACTTTGATGTTTTACGTTATCTTCAATGCCTTCCGTTTCACCTCTCTTAATGATAAAGAGAAAATCGAAATAAGGTAATTTCCCAGCCCTCAAGCAAAAAATATAGAAAGACTAGTGAATTCTAATCTTTGTTCTGAACATGTAATAATTATAAAATGAGCCTCTCATACCACCGAAAACACTGATGGAATTCTTCAATCATAAAATATATTAAAGGCAGACTAATGAAGAAACTAATAACACAGTTCAGCCAACAGCAGTTGTTAATCAATCCAGATAAGCTGAAAGCCTAACGGGGAAAAAAGTCATTGATGACGATCAGTTCAAAATGACACACTCACACTGATTCATATGAACTATTCGCGAATCATATAAATAATTTCATACAATTTCCTTTGACTGTTAAAGATATCATACAATTAAATTGAGTAAAAATTTGATAAACTGCATGATTCAATAGATGTCATGATATAAAAATAATATTTCGGTCTCCGAACGTTAATCATGCTATTGATTCGTTATTCATCACAAAGAAATTATCATTTTATTTTAATCGAACCTCAAAATTTTATTTTCCTTTCATCACATTCTACCTACTCAGGAAATTAATTTGGAATCGAACGTTATAGATAACAACAAATTACAAATACGAGTTAACAAAAATGAAAAAATTACTTGTAAAAATTTAAGCGATTTTTCCTCCATTCTTTCGTACAATCTGCCTTTACTTTTACCCAAACACTTTGTATGATTTCCATTGAGTACTTGACAATAAAAACCTTTTCTAGTATCAAAGCTGTAACAATCATAATACGAAAATAAAAATAAGTCGCATATAAATTTAGAAAAAAAAAAAAACTAATCGTTATCGAGGAACATAGATAAACTAAACACTAAATTCAACACTGATTATTCGCCCAATTACCGTAAATATTTCGAATAATCGTAAAGGGGCGATATTTTCAAGAACTTTTGCACTTGATCCATAACCAAGACTGGATTCATTTTCAACATATCTCCATCAATGATATGTAACTGTTGTGGTACATAAAACGATAACCATCTTTCGAGATGTTGAGCGTATTTGCCAGGATTCAGACATCTGTAAATGTGTGAAAATGTCAATCATTCGTCAAGACGAGTTGAATTACTACACGAAATAAATTAAGAACGTATTTCAAAGGCACGATACGACATACCTATTCCTCAAATCTCGTAAATGCTTAGGAGCCGTATCGTTGGCAGTGATGACTTCGTGGAAAGTGTAATTCAACGCAACAGCATCTCCATGATTTCTGGTATGTTGATACCAACTATAAGCGCGATTTGCTGGCGAAATTAAAATAGTCACCTGCAAGGTAAATATTTCCACTTGAGTATTTCTTATTAGGTACTCTCGAATATCAAGGCATTTAGTACAAGAAATATTCTATTACTAATTTAGCTGAAGGTAACAAGGCGTGAGCTCTTTTTGGCACTGATTCGCCGTCAAAGTATGTAGCTGATTTTTCAAATAGAAACTGAGTCGATGTGCTGTTCACGACAGGAAAGAAATTCATGTACCTGTACGAGTTAAACCATTGTTAAAGAATTTTCAAACACCAAGTTCCATTTCACTCATTAGAATATAATCTTAACCATTCTAGTCCTTTGTAGTAATTACGTCCGTTGAAGAATTGTATTTCTTCGAATGTCTCCGGGCTCACGAAATTCGAAGATATATTCGGATGCATTGAAAGAAACGTGTATAACGCCGTTGTACCAGTTTTCTGAGGTCCTATAACCAAAAATCGTGGCAACTGATCGCATGATTTTCTAGTCCAAATTTTTAAGTGACGAGGATCTTCGCAAGGATTCTAGAAAATCGAATGAAAAAATTAATAATTATAAATAATCGTTATAGTTTAATTTATACCAATCAAACCACAACACTTACCCCCCAAACTGGATCAGTTTCCTCAGGAAACATTTTGAAATATTTTTCAGCCAATTGCAAAGGAGGCGCGCTCGATACTCTTAGATTCGTCCAACAGTGTAAAAACTTGATAACAGATTCGAACGTATACAAAGCCAATCGATCATTACCATAATTCGACATATGACTCATGAACACATTGATCTGTAAAATTGAACGAGCGCGGCGCATATTAAGCGAGCGAAATTTTTTACAAATACCCTAATATAATACGTAGTTTTCGAACAAGTCTCGTAAAGACTTTGGAAATTTGAAACTTGTAAACTTGTGCTCGGCTCTTATAATACCTACATAACGTATACGGTACGGAAAATACCGCCGCGCAGTCTGCGCTATCGTGCTCTCTTACCGGATTATAAACTATTGTTTGAAATAGTTCTCCGCCTTGTATCGACTCATCTAATTTTAAACGACCTCCAGGATATCGTTCTATAAATATGGTATGCGTAAACAAACCGCAAGTTTGACGTGGAAGTACCTGGAGTGAAAAATTTTACCATAAAAATCGCTGAATAATGTACTCCCTATAAAATACATAACGCAGAAATAGTTATCTCGCTGAAATATTTTCCCACACAAACGAGCTAACGTAGTCGTCGTGGCAGGTATTTCATCGAGCTGCGACGCACGTTACGATAAGCAGGTAATATTTCCAACGTTATTGTTGCAATATTTAATAACGTATTATACGGCGACGTTGACGAAAATTTCGCTTTGTCGCCTTATCGACGAAGCCTCACACAGAGAGGCACGCATACCATAATTCCGCGGTGAATAAATCCTCGACGTAAACGAGCCGGTCTCAAGTGAGGATATTCTTCGGTAGAGGTAACTTTTATATTCCATACGCGCTTCCAAGCCGAATACAGAGGCTCGTGAACTGGATATACTCCCGAATGATGAGGTGCTACCGAATAACTGCAATCTGTTGGGATACCATATTCCTGTAATCGAAGCATTATTATTAGTTCGTTACAATGCGAACGATGGACAAATAAAGTAATACACAATTTACACATTACTAATGTGATTGTTAGACATACTTTGGCGAATTTTTTATTCTGTACCATATCTGCCTCTAGTTGAGTTTGATTTTGATATAGGTGTGGTTGTTGGTGATTCCACATATGACTGAACCAAGTGAAATTTCGAACATGTTCTAAACAAAAAAAAATATATATATATAGATATGAAGAAAATAATCCAACATTTAAAAATATAGCAATTATAACTAAATACGAATTATCTACGAATTGTGAGAGAACGAAACGAAAATTGGAAAGGTAGCGTAGGTACAATTTCACAAGTATTAACGAAGTACGCCTGTTTTCATTTTTAATAAAAAAAAAAAAAAAAGAAGAAAAGTCTGTTTTTAGAAATACTGCTGTTGGACATTTTTAATCCGCTTTTCTTCGATGAAAAAGATAATAAAAATAATTTTAAAATGACAACAAAAACCGAATGAAATTTTTTTCAAAACTTGCAGCACTTTCATCAGCTAAAGATTAGAGTGAATTAATAAGTTTCAGAAATTATTTGCAGCTCGATTGATTAAGTTTGTGTGTCATCCTTTGAAATCCTATTTGATGAGTTTTTGACAGCTCTTGGGATCTCTTCTGAAGAAAAATTAATTGACGTAGTTTAAAATTGATATTCTCATTAATTGCTACTTTGCATCGCTTGGAGAGTTTGCACTTGTACTGCTAAATGTCATTTTAGTTTAAATACGGTTCAAATAGGTATGCGCAGTACGTGAAAAAAATAATGACATATCAGAAATCTACAAAATACAAATAATCTATCGGTTTTACTCAGTCAACTCGTCCTCTCGTAGCCAAATGAAAAAATATTTTTAAAATATATCTGGACCTTGTTTAACTAATAAAAAAAAAAAAAAAAAAAAAAAAAAAAAAAAACTTGAAAGACCATAAACTCAAAAAA